>JAZGTK010023055.1:0-10073 GCA_036877625.1 Ambastaia sidthimunki | reverse complement strand
GTGTCTAGACAACTCACTAAATTGGTTTATTCATCCTTCTTTGCAAAGTAACTTCATTGTTTTCACTTTCATTTCCATAGGGACGGGACTACTGCTCGGAGGATGAAGATATGACATAGCATGTGCTGAGACCTTGACTCGGGCCAACAGCAAGTCAGAACTGCCCCAATGTTCCTTACGACTCCTTTCCATGCCTCCTCACCCCAAGAGTATAAATCTGCAAAAGCATGAGGCTAATAACATGGTTACAAGTGACTTTCAGCCCTTATTCCCTCAGTTTACATACTACACTCCTGTCCCGGATGTCTTACAAGTCTGTTTGTGACTCTTGACGTCTAGGGGCATGGAATGGCCTTGTTAAAGGAGACTGGGATTTGGCCCAAGTTTCGAACGAGAAAGCCATTTTCAGACTGTTCCTCAATCCCTTGCCTTACACTACCCATAAGCCTTCTCCTACTCATAGACTACATACAGTGGAGAGAGCCATGCACAGAACGTCCTGGATTTCGACTTCCCTTTGACACAAACATCTTCCGGATGCTAACATGCTCAAAATACAGCACATGAAATAGAATAGACTTGTTAAGACTTGCGTGATGCTGAGACATGGAATGGGAAATCGTATGAACAGAAACACAAGGCCATTTATAGCATTCCAAGTGTTTTTTTTTTTACTACGTAAGCAAAGTATTTTTCACCTACAAATGTATTACACGTTTTTTTACCTTTCTTTTGGTTTATGTGTTACAAAGCTCAGGACAGTGGTGCTGTATGTATTATCAGTAAATTTGTTGCTGGATGAGTGCAGTGCAGTTTAGCCAGTTTTGGGAGATGTTGGGTGAGTTTAAATGTGTCTAAATGATTGGATCACAGCATCTGAAGGAGTAATGTTTAAATGTCACAAGGTCATGTAGTTTTCTGATACTCATTGTGTTCTATAAAAAGCTAATTTGACATTTACATTCCATTTTTTGAGTTGATTTGAAAACCAGTACAAGATTTGAAGCCAGCCTTCAGACAGTTTTCATAGATGTTTTATTACCAAGAAGTGCTGTTTCTTTTTACAGTTATGACAGTAAACAGTTTATGACATAAACGTACCATAGCCTTAAGCACCATTTTTTTCCTAAAGAAACAATAAGCCTTTTTTCTCTATTTTCACACTAAAGTGAATAATATCCCGTGTGTATGATTATATAAGTTGTCTATACAGTTGGGCCAAACAGTATTGCCAAAAATGCTGAACGATTAAAGCTGAACAGAGAATAAATACACATCCAACAACTAATCCAGGATAAAGGCATCTAGTTTGTTAATGTTGTTTACCAGTTTATTTTGTTTATGGTTAACATTCCTTGCACTGTTTAAGTTTTAGAGAATTATGCTGCATAATCTTACACAACAGACATTTCAGGTATTTGTTTTTGCATAAAACAACAGCTCAGTTGTGTTGTCGTTGGGTAATACTGCAAAAATCTCTGCTGATTTTTCCGTTACAGTAAGGTGGTCAGGATGAAGACAAAACCAGCATGGATGCACTGCATTATACTCAGGAATATGGTTTATCCCAAAGCATATCCTATAAATTCAGTCTCATCTCCAAAGCAAATACCTTTAAATAAATGAGTAAACTATCCTTTATCAGTCATAAATATCAATCCAAAATGATCAGATCACCATCTTTAATGGCTCGTGGCTTTTGTTTGATGGATCTGGGTGCCCATCTCATTTCTGAAACCTGCGTTTGCGATGTTGTCGGCGGCCTTGGTCCTGGATGTTTACTGGAGGATCAGGAGTCAGAAAGCCATCACACAGCTTCTGGTACACTAGACTGGAGTCAGATGCCACCGCACACAAGAGCATTGGGACACCTTTGTCCAAAATACATCGTATCCTAACACATGGACAATGAGATATATATAACTGTTAAAAAAATTGTTAGTGACTTAATGAACAATACTATAAAGACTTGTGATGAGAGAATATACATTATCTACATTATATAATATGGTATAGATGTTCAACATTATTTGATAATGTTTGATAGGGTAGCAATCTTTTGGAATCTCTCAATGTTTTGGGATCATTGTTTCATTAGAAATTGATTCTCGGTTTTGAGCAGCATGATTCAATTTAGTAATTTAGTAATCTTTCATTGACTGAAAAATCTTGACTGTCTCTTACTCTCTGTGTTTGACAGATCTGTGTGAAGGAAGTGGGTAGATTATCTGGACTGTGTCTCCGTTCTCTCGAACCTCCAGCAGAACCGCCTGTAACTCTGGACAGGAAACGCAAATCACCTCTGACCAGCCACGAACTTCGAGAGAACAAAACAAGAGCAAGAACTTGAGCTCCTATTATGTTGCGCAATGCAGTTCTCTTTCTGTTGGTGTAATGTACACATTATCTTCCTCTGAGAATAGCTTATTCCTTTTCTTACCTTCTGTCAGATCCATGTACACCAGGAAGGCAGCATACGCCTGAGCACTGTCACCTATATCTAGACGCATCATGTCTTGGTACTAAAGAGACAATTAAATGGTTATTTCATCCAAATATACAACGTATCATTTTAGGGATGTGACTCGCTCTTACCACGCTGTGCTGCTGGATCCAGTTCGGAATATCTGACTGGTTTGCTCCGTCCATCACGATTTTCCACTTTTTTCTTGTTTTCCATGAAGCGCGTATTTAATTAATGCATTTCACTAAACTGTTGTTTACTGTCTTTCCACGTGCTCGCACGATCCGCTTTACCATCAGCAAAGTTTTTAATCGTACTATAACAAAGGCGGATCTTCTGAATATTAATTACGCCCTACTGACGTTGTTGGTTCTGTACTGGTGTTTCTTTCAGAGCCGTAGAACAAGAGTCGCGTCAACTCCATTGACGCCAATGCACCGCTTTAGCACAGCAATGGCGGTGATAGAGCCTTTTAATATTTCCCGGAAGTTAGCTTCATATACTAGCAGTGCCGTAAAGTTGCAGCAGAACAGACCGTTTGTGGTTAGATTTTAAAAGATTTACGTTTAAAGAATAACGTTGTATATTAAATTAACGTGTGCATCAAAGCATTTTGGTCGATTATTCCTTATGAAATTAGTTGATTTAGGGGATGTTATTAGATAACAGTTTAGGCTACAAGAGACTACTGGTAAGGTAACGGACCACGAACAGCCTATGAATTTTTCTCGTTCTCTTTAATCCATTAATCCAGTTTAATCCATTGTTGTTTAATTAGAGAAACGTAGACGTGAGTTTTAGGCATTTCATCACCCTTGTCTATGTATATTATACTGTATTATTATTATTTATGTACAAATAATTTATAATAAATAAATTATTATTAAAATTTGTATTATTAAACAATAATACAAATAATTTATTAATGAATTAAATCAATACGTGCATTGTAAAATACTTGATTGTTATGTTTTGTTTTAAATGTCATTTTAAAAATGAGATAATTTTATTTATTTTTTTAAATATAATTGATGTAACTACATACCACATATATGTTGGTGTGTTTTAAATATTGTAAATATGTATTGTAAATTAATGCATTGATTGGCTAATAATGAACAAATATTACAGTTACTACCATGCAATGTATTCCAGTTAGCTGCCAAGAACTTCCTGGATTTAACTGAAGTCTATAAATCATGTGATGATGGAAGATTTTGAACTTCCATTGTTGCAACTCTGGGTGTCTCTCAATGCTCAAACTGATGCTTCCACGCTCCTCCAGCCTGTAACCTAGAAACCAATAGAAGTCAGACATCTTGAAGGACATCTCAATTCTCTAATTGCACCTTTAAGAGGTGCTTTTCAAATGGAGAACTGTATTCAAGTAAGACCACAATCCTTTAAAATCCACATATTCCAAAACATTGCAGAAATCGAGTTTGTACTTTCTTCACCAAATTTCATTATGAAATACAGGATAAAAATGTTTTCAGAGATAAAGGCATTTATGTTTTCTGGTATTTTGTTGTAAATGAACTTAAAAATGATAAACTGCCCTTTTCATAATGCATTGTGACAGCAGAGGGGCAGAAACCGTTATGACCTTGACATTCACAATTTTTAGACTGTCTCATTAATGCTGAGGGGGACTCTAGCCTTGAAACCTTAGAAGTCTAAGAAGGATGCAGCCTGCTTAGGATGCAGCCTCCTGTTTGAGAAGCACCCATTGGTGTTTCTAATGTGGAAGTGTCCTACCGTCCTTGCATCCTTTCCTCGCATCCTAACAGGGTGGAGCTAAGATGCGAGGAAAGGACGCGCAACTGTTTCTATGGCTCTTTCACTTAATTAATATTTATGAGGCTGGTTTATTTGTCAGTTGATTTAATTTACATACCAAAGTCTTGAAGCAAATTATATATATATGTACAGTTGATTTCATTTACATACCAAAGTCTTGAAGCAAACTATATATATATATATATATATATATATATGGTATTGTATAGAATATAGAATTATATAGTATGTGTGTTTGTATGACAAGATACATGAAATTGTCTAAATTTCCATTATGAGCAGACAATTACTGTATATTTATACTGTATAAGCTGTAGCTATACAAAATAAGATGTTTTTAGGTAGATGTTTTTAGGTCTTTTTACAAAGAAGAAGGTCGGACATTCTTCATAAGTACAGATTACATTTACTTCTGGTCTCTTTTGGTCTCTCCTAATGATAGTACATGCAAACAATTAACATTATACAAATACATACAAATACAAAAAAACATACTTTTTTCACTTTTTATTCATTTTATAAAATATTTTTTCTTACTTAATCATACAATCAAATTATCATAATTATAACAGAACAAATAAGCTTGTGTATGTCTGTTGTTTGTGATTACTTGCACCATAAATCTGTTGGTCAAATCAACTGATCTGTGACTAACTTCTCTTGTTTTGCTGGATGTTCCATTGAATCATTGTACATTTCATCATCTGTTGCATCTGTGTGAGATTTGAATATGGGAAGAATGATGTCATCTGTATTGAGCATTATATCATCAAACATCGAAATTGTTTTCATATACACAGATTAAAACAGTCAGGTTGTTAACTTATGGGCTGAAACTGACAAAAAAAAACTGTTTTTGTTAAGGAATAGATGTAATTAATTACATCTGTAATCAATTATTTGTATTAGTGCACTAATACGCTGTCTAGATTTGTATTTTGGTACTGATCTAACTTGTGATGCTGTCAGAACCTGCACTTTGGTCAGTCTCTGCAGTACATTCTGCATATTGTCACTGTAACTGTGACAGTGTCACGCAATCTGCCTGCTTGTCCTTGATTCCTTCATTCCCCCAACACTTACCATCTCCTTGGCAACTGTGCTCTGTCAAGTTAGTGTTTGGCTAGTATCCACTAACTGACATCCTGTGTATATAAAATCTGTTTATGCATCTGTTTATGTAATTTTATGTTTCCCAAACACATTTAAACATGTCATGGAGTTATAAGTGTGTTTTCAATAGACAATCACTGGATCACAGTACATTATATAATGACATTGTAATGACTTGCTGGTAAAGTCTAAGGACACATTTTACAACAAAGTTTAATTTTTGGTGTTAAGCGTTTGTTCAAAGCATCACTGAGTACTTTTGGATGAAAGATTTCTAGTGTATTAAAAGTTTTCACTTGCATTCACAAATTTTTGCTTGTTGTCATGGTATTCAGATGTTTTTTAAACACTGTCTGAAGCCCCACCTTATCCTCTGCTTAGTTACATTCTGTCAGTTTGGACTGTTCCAAGTAACAGTGTGTAGGGGGGAGGTGCAATTCCCTGTGGTTTTCCATCCTGATTTCCACGCTCAGGCACTGTTTCCCCCTTGTTGCTTCTGCATGTTGGTTCCATCTGCACTCATATCTGCCAAATGGACCCTGGGAACTCCTGAACCCTGGGAAGAGCATCACATACTCATTTATATTGCTCTGACATAACGTGACAAACAAATATGTTTCCCATTCCTATTATGTTAGTATTTAGAAAAGTATTTAGTACTTAGTATAAGAAACTATATTTTTTAAATCATTAATTGGTGGACTTGCATGTCTCTTAACTTTAACTAATCAGTATTTATGCCAAAGATTTTGAGTCATACTTTGAGTTTTGCCAAGAACCATACAGCACTTGCAGAGTTCTGGTGATGCATAAGTACTGCATGACCTTATAGCAAAATGCATTCTTTGGATTTCACCCAGCTCATAAATCACAATAATGTGTTGTTGCTTCTTGGAATGTTCTTGAAATGAAAGACTTTAGGTCAATTCTCATGTATCTTTAAGTTTCTTTGAAAGCATTAAACAACATCCTTCTCTTGTACCTTCCCGTATTTTGCTGGCTGTTCCGTTGAATCACCGTACATTTCATAATTTGATGCATTTGTGTAAGGTTTGAATATGGGAATAATGATGTCATCTGTTTTGAGCATTATATCATCAAACATCAAAATTGTTTTCATACACTCAGATTTAAAAAATCAGCTTGTTAACTCATGGGCTGAAACTGACGTTGTTTTCGTTAAAGGAATAAATACTGTAACTTTTTCACTTTTTCACAAAGAAATAAATTTTTAAAAAGTTATGAGAATAAGCCAGAAACATTTTAATACACTGTTAATAAAAACATCTCAGGTTACAACTGTAACCCTTGTTTCCTGAGAAGGGAATGAGACGCTGTGTCATGAAATGACACTTTGCGTCATGCAGCGTGACAGTGTCTGAAGCATGTGTGAAAACAGTCCAGTCTTGATTGGTGCTACATCATAATGTAGCATGTGATGACGAACATGGAAGCTACAAAAGGATGTTGGAACATATGGAAGTTAGCTTCAAAGTAAGGAGCTCAAGTGCTAAAGCGATGCAGCCACTCATTCCCTTCTCAGGGAACAAGGGTTACAGTCATAACCTTCTGAGTGAACTCATGCTGTGTTGTAAAACAACACTTTGGGGAATGAAATACCCACTGCGCCACACAGCCTAAAGCCATAGCTCTGACCAGCTTCCATAGCTCCAGCCAGGGGTGGTAAATGACCTGTAAAATGGCCTGTAAAAGAAGGTCCCTCCCTCTAACAATCTCCCAAGGAGGGCCTGCTAGGAGCACTACAAGGTCTGAAAACCAGAAAGAGGTCACCAGAAGTAAACTGACCCCATTTTGACAGACCCTTTCTATCTGGGGAAAAGTGTACAGACACAGCCTCTGGCTGAATGCATGAGGGAGAACCAAAACGGACAGTTCTGCTTCTCCTGAGATCCAAACAAATACTAAGAAGGTTCTTATTATTTCACAATATAACTTAAAATTATCCTAAAGTTGTCTTATGTATGTTGTATATTCATTTAATATATATGTTTTAATTTTTTCATTATAGGTAATATTATTATATTGCAAAATTATATAAAATTATATCATTGTTATCTAATTGTATTGTCATGTTATTCCACATTTAGTATTAAAAAACGAATATTAACTTTTTAAATGAATCAGTTGTTAATGCTAGAATCTGACAGATATTAACACAAATCCCGTTCAGTTCACGACAATCATTTAATGTGTCTAAATACAGTATAGGACAATTGAGCCTATATTACAAATCTGCTGGTTTGCTCATAAATTCACTCGTGTCGAAATGTTCTTGTAGCACGACGCGCTATTTCGCACAGCTGTGAAAAGCGCAACGGCTTTCCAGTGGCCCAAAACATTTTTAATGAGCCAAACATCCAATCAAAAGACAGAGCGTAGAGAGCAACGATGAGAATTGTTGCCGTGCTAAAAAGAGAAGCCAACGGGAATCCCACAATGCCGGGCGAGGGACCTCCTGTCGAAGAGTGAAGCTCTGTTGATTTCTATAAAATAGGGGGAGGGCAGTAATGCAGAGGGATGTAAGATGGCAGAGCTACAAATGTTGTTAGAGGAAGAAATCCCGGCTGGAAAAAGAGCCCTCGTGGAGAGCTACCAGAACCTTTCAAGGGTTGCGGAATATTGTGAGAATAATTATGTGCAGGTACGGATCTGGAAACATTTTCTATCGTGTATTGTCCGTATCATTGTGGATGTGATTGAAATGTGAGCAATGCATATGTAGCATTAAAGAGGACCCTCATTAAACTGCGATGAGGGCGCACCGAGGCATGATAGACGTGATATCTGCATTGAATTTGAAAGCTGAATATTTGTCTTTGTGTGCATTTTGCTGTTTTTAAGCTCGTGCACACAATGCACGAATTCACTTTCGGAGGGTGTGTCTATGATCACTGTCTCACATGCCCCTTTCTCTACGATGGATGGAGAAAGCTGAGCTTTAAAAATGATCAAATAATTTAATGATTAATACATGCCAGCATATAAGTTATAAGACAGTTTGGTTTTGATACATAGATCAGGCGCTCTATTAGCATATAGCAGGTCAAGTAGCATCAATGTATTGACTGCAAATGTGTTTGCAGCCAATACGTCATTTTTAACGTCATAGTATGAACGCTACAACGTTCTTAAATATTGTCAGAATGGTTGATCTGAATTCTGCTGGTTGGTTTTATTAAATGTCCAGGCGGTGCAGTGCCTCTCCTGACTGACAGTGTGAATGTGGTGAAAGCTCAGATATTCAATATACATCTCTACCTCTAACCGCTATTGAATTTCATCCATATTTTTTGCAACATCAATAAGAGACGGGATTATTTATATTTTCTGCTAGTGCAACGTAACAAATCTTTTTTTCTCACCATGGATTTTATACAATACTACTCTACAATATTGAGAGCTAAACTTGTTATTATTTAGCCATATTCTATTGATCTGCTGTTATAATGAATACAATTTGTTTAACGATGGATATTATGATTATTATATAAAATCTTCTTTGCGAAATACAGTCAATAATGTGTTTTTTTTATTATTTACAAATGAAGTAATTTCACTGTTTGGGCTAATGCTGTCTCTCTGGGTGGTTCTAAGCTTTATTGTTGTTATGGTTTATATAAACTGCTATGAAAGCTTTGAATGTTTACTGGCAAAACGTTTTAATTTTTAATGTTCATGTGATGATGGTTATGTGGTTAAGATCACAATTATCAACCAAATATTTAAACAGTCTATGGTTTAAAACTGAGTTTAAGAGCAATTTTGAAGAGTGATGTAATATGTAGAAAAGATCCCACAAGGTCACACATAATGTGTGTACTGCTTTTTCTGATGTTTCTTCTTCAAGTAAATGTATATACTGATACAGGAGTTGACAAATCGAGTTTCAAACGTGGCTGATGGCCAATATAATGCTGGTTATTCAGAGATATTACATTGACTGACAATTGCTGATATGAATTGATATATGCTAAAAAATATTGGAGAACATACAATGTACCTTATGTATAATACATATTTTCAAAATATATTTAAATAAATACAGACAATGTGACACCTAAAGAATTTGAAAAAATATATATAATTATATACTTTGTATATTCAGTCAAGAAACACTGTAATGGAAACCTTAATTGACACTTGGAGTTGGTTCAGTGGTAAGCAAGACCAAATTCTCCTTCCACTCAAACTCAGTTATTCATACAGTCATCAGAGGAGTAATTGACTCATACATGTTTCTCTTATTTGTCTTTGGTTGGTGTATCATTTCTTGAGAAAGGGTTCTGAGGTCCAGCAGGGTTTTTTTGGCACTAGACAGAAGTTAGTCGTGTCTTAGCATGTACTCACACTAAGCCTGAAAGCGATTGTCATAAACAGCAATTTCTGTTCATTAACAAGGTGAGAACCAGATCCGTTATAAACCTAAATTTACTTGACTTAAATATACTTAAATTAAATGAAAATGCATTATCCAAGTAGTACTAGAAGTTTGTATGTTGTTGTAATGATGACAGTAGCACAACCTGAAGTGGTAACTACAGCATGGTTAGCAATCACACTACATGTGAACCAAGCCCAATCGAACCATGTGTCAGCCAACGTCTTCAAGCGAGCCAGAACATGGTTAAATGAACCACGCCCGGGCATGGAGCGATCACACTGGTCAAACAAACCA
>JAZGTK010023054.1:0-10073 GCA_036877625.1 Ambastaia sidthimunki | reverse complement strand
TTCTGACAATGACTGACATCTCCCTGAGAGCAATAACAAACATCTCAAAAACTCAAGTTAAGTAAACAAACGCACGCATTAGATTGTCCGTTTAAAACTAGGAGACGTTCTAAATATGCGTGCACAGGTAAACGTGTAAATCTGAGCTAAGATTTCTGCCTTTTCAGTGCAGATCTGAGCTACCAGAAACGGTTCACTTATAATAAAATTTCATGTAAATATCGCCAAAGTCCCATTAAGGAAGTCTCCACCTCGGCAGCCATCTTGGAAACGCCTCCGGGCAGCTATTTCAGTCATACAAGAGCAAGTCCTATCTACTCGAATAGGGTAAAACAGATCTCTCTAAAATCACTGGCTAATATCACCATACACCAATATAATTCAGACTAACTATTAAGCGTGACATTAGTTGTATCATAAATTCTGCTTTTTAAGCTCACATCGTGCTATAAAATCAAGTTTTCCAGATTGCTTATTGCACTGTTCATGCGTGTGCAAGGCTGTCAAGTCCCTCCCAACACTCTGTATGGAGCCCCTCCCCCAGAGAACGGTACTGTTATCCGATTGGCTCTTTTTAGGCGGGACTTCCTTCTCTGGAGCACCCATATTGAGCATTGCAGTTTCTTCCCTTCATAGTAATAAATCGGTGGCATCTTGTTAATTCTATAATCTTTGATATCGCCCTTGGTGCTAACGTAGGGGCAAATAAAACTCCTTTCTTAAGCCAATTTGTCTTAATTGTGACACTTTGTCATTTTCTCCACTGCCAGCGATGATCAATAAGACATAATGAAAATGAGAAAACGGCTACAGTGAGAGAAGAAATAACTGTGGGAAAATGCTCTAGTTTTCCTCTTTGCTAGTGTCAGTTTGTGACAGTTTTGCGTGAGAGGGCAAATAGCAATAAAACGTCTCTTTTGCAACACTGGATTCTGACACTGTAGCAAAAACGTTTGGCCTGTTACTTTGGATAGAAGTAGGATGCTGTAAAAAAATAATAATATTACACATGTAATAATTATAGTTTTATTCAGAACATACAGAATCTGTTTTTTAAGAACTTCCTATAATCAGATGAGCAAGAGATAAGAAACTATTGAAGCAGTATTAAAAATTAAATCTCTATTCAGCTGTGCTTCCCTCTAAAAATGCAAATATATTGGCATAATTAAGAGCCAGATTTAGCAAAGCCTTTACCAAGGGATAAGATAAAATCTTAGAAACAGGATCACTCGTTTGATGTTTTAATACCTAAGATAGACTCTAAAGGTTTGCTTTCAATTTATTTCACATTTATTTGTATTTTCACAACACACAGTTTTAAAGAAACTCAGGAAATAAAAGTTTCTACAGTTTCTAAATTACAGTTAAGTGTAATCTGTTATCAGAGGTGACTGTGTTAAAGTAATGACCATAATGGAGAAATGTACAGTTTCATAATGACACAATGACACTATAATAAAATCGTGTATTCAGTTTAGGCAGAAACAATATGCATGTTAAATCAATACATGTAATTGGGAATGTTCTAAGAACATTTATATAGACGACATATAAAGTTAAAACTGTTCTAATGATTTTACTGCAAGAATGTCTTTTGATAACTTTGGGAGAAGTTTTAAAGAACATTAACCAACGTTCTGAGAACTTTCTTTGTTAGCTGGTGTCCTCGCAGGGGATTGTGAGTTCTGTCTGTTCTCTAGTTCAAGCTACATCCTAGGCCTTTAGTAAGCAATTTTCCAAATTTCCCATATGTAAACATGAAAAGACTGATTTATTAAAGTGGCCATAATCTATGCTTTTGTAGCGTTTTATTTTTTCCTGTTAGCCAGGGTTTTTTGCAACAAAATCAAATTATTATAATTCATGATATTTTCCACCCTTCTAGCCCTTAACAGATTCTTTTTATCTTACAATTTAACTGTAAATGACCTCTGTTACCATTTCTTCTGTTACCACCAACTTCTTCTTAAAAAAACAGCAAAACAACTCTTCCTGTCAGGTAAACATGATATATACTGAGGTGTTGATATATAAACAAGAACAGTCATGTGTAAACTTTATATAATCATGGTGGTGACATCACAGCCCCAACAGTTTCTGACAGCTTAGTTTTCCCAAATATGCTGGATAGACTGGAAAGAGAGATTTCTTTAAAGTATGTTCCTAAAATCTAAAATTGTTTACAGGCAGCAAAATTGTTTATTTTTGTTCCATATCAGACTTAGATCCATTGTCTAAACAGCCGTGTGAAAGCATGATAGAATCGCAAATGCAGGCGCAAATGTTCAAAGACAGATCGGAAAATGTACCGCCTTCCCACAAGGAAAGTTAAAGGGAGTCAGGGAGTCACGAGGTGTTTGTCACAGAGACTATCTGCTCTCTCTCCCCATAGACACACAAAAATGGGACCTTAAATTTGAGCATCCTCTCTCTCTCTGTTTGGTCTGCAGAAATGTCACTAAAGGCGGAGGTGCAGAGACAGAATGAGAGGAACTGTGCGGTGTTTCTTCATATAGCAAAATCAGTGCAAAATCTGAGGGTGCCAGACGAAAAGTTTTATTCCCAGACGGCACTTTCCGTAGCTCTTTCAGAGTTACAGACAGTTAGGAACTATTTAAGCATTCAGCTGCAGTACAAGACCTGAATAAAAATGTTGCTAAGTAAGAAAGACTTTTCTCATATATCTATAGAACATTTGAGGGAAAGGACAAGGCTTTAAACCAATCAGAAATTACTGGTTGTACAGGCACTGAATTAATGACATTGAAATGCATAAGATTCAAGTAACGTTTAATTAAAAGTGACACTTTTGCACCACTAGAGACACCAAACAGAATTACACAGAAGGCAGTCGTGGCCTAATGGTAACCATACCTGACAAACACATCACTTTCACTTTAAAACAATGTCCATTTCCAATCAGGAATTTCAGACACTCCCCCTGCCTGCTATGGCTTTGGCAAACAGGTAGTCCAGCTTTAGAAAGCATGTTTTTAAATGAGTCAGATTTTGATGTGTTACAACAAGCAAAATCTTTATTTTTAATCTTAAACATTATTTGTTTATCATTTGTAACCTAAAACACACCAGCACATTTAAACACAATAACTGATGCGCCGGCCCACCTTGCTAGAACAAGACCAAAGTAGACAATTACCAAGCCTGTATCTCTCTCAGTTTAATTTCAGGCACAGAGAAGCCAATGTAATACGCAACACTGTTTATACTGTGTTTCTTGATGTGAAAAGTCTTACTATATCCCTGCTGAAATAAACTACAGCACTCATGCAGTGAGCCGAGCCATAAGAGTCTCTTTCTTTGTGGGGAACTCTTATGGTGCAGATGACTAAGGGATTTGCATGAACCGTGGGACTACAGCTCTGAGAACAATCTCTCTTTAGCCTGGGCACAATGGAAGGCACAGATTATACTGCACAATAGAGCTAACACTCATTGTTGAATGAAAATATGCTTGTGTCATCAGCCAGTTCCCACACTACATGTGGCCCAATCCGACTACTTTGCAAAATACTGTATGTTGTAAACTGATTGCTGCATATTCTCAACTAAAGACGGAAAAGACTGTGTATGTGTTCTTCAAAGAGCATGAAGAAATACACATGGCATAATATAAGCTACATTATGCAATATTATGCATGAAAATTGAAAACAGAATAAAGAGGCGTCAAATGCCATTCGCTGTGTAGTAAAAACAGAAAACCATACAGTAACTATGCAAATATCACTACTCACAGTTTTAGCGAAGCTTAAAGAATAAGAAAGATACCAAAATCTAGCTCATAATATATCAAGGTATCAAAAGCAGCAGGGAAGATTACAACAGCCTAGCTAACCAGGAAAATAAAGCAGATAATTAGTATATTTTTAATTTACATTTCTGCATTTAGCAGCCACTTTTACCCAAAGGGACTTACAGTGCGTTCAGGCATACATTTTATCAGTATCTGCATTCCCAACAGAAACACATTTTTCCTTCAAAAACACATTTGTTTCTTTTATTCTTTACTATGTCAAATTCACAGTCAAACCATAATACAATAATATAAAGATTATCGCAGTTTCATATGCAATGTTTATATCATGTAAATTTAATCTTCTGTGCTTTTCAGACATCATTCTGGGTTATCTTGAGTTGCTTCTTATTACTTTTCCTACTTTCCTAATCTTGGGTAGTCAAACATTCACATTTTACATTTTTTGAACCCTGGGTTAATGTCTTTTGCATAATTAATGTCTTTGCATATTTATGGTTAATAACACTGATTGGGGTACAGCACTCCAATTAATGCGTTTGCTCTCACTGCTGAACATTTTCATGGTTCATCATTTTCCCCCCTAGATGCTTAAACTAAACACAGCGTGATAGAGTGTCTAAGTAAATGAGTATGAAGTAAATGGGTATTTAATGTGACAAGCCATTGTTTAGTTTATAAGTGGTTGTTTGCTGATAAATGACATGCCGTGACATTAAAGCACTGGGCTGTTTCACACTTTGGCACCACAAAAGCTTCATAACTCAGGGTTAGAGTGAAACATTGTTTTACCCTGGGTTAAAAAGACTATGACCCAAGATTAAACAGACCTTAACCCAGGGCCAAGCACAGACTAAATGCCTTTTGTTTAACAACAGAAGACAACATAAGTCAATGAGTTTCCTGTTGATCTCTAGAATTTAGTTCTTGCAATGGTGACTCTGTTTTAGCATGTACTATTTATAATAACTTTGATTGGCAGCTGTACAACAGAGGCTAATGCAACAGTTAGCCTACAACAGACAAAACACAGAATAGATAACAGGTAACAGACTAAGGGGTCATACCTATTTTTTCTGTACTGCACAAAACCAAACCTGACCTTTAAGCATTGAACAGTCAAACATCTGACCTTTCTCCTGCATCTCAGCGGAAACGTTTAATATACAGTTAGAGGCAAAGACTCCACCCAAAGTCATATAAACAGAACGGTACAAAAAGTCTCTGTGTGCTAAGGGTATAACTGGTGCTATTGATACTGGCGAAGACTGTGCACAGAACAATAGGACCCGAGTTCACTCACTCGATCATTATGCCCTTGAACAAGACATGTCAAGGGCTCTATGCATTTAGCACTGCATTTAAAGCTCTTACAAGAGCAGACCAATCATAGCTGTTGTGGTCTGCGTAGACGCAACACATAGTTATGTATTTGGAAAGGTCAGGCTACAGTGTAGGCTACGTCGCTATCGTTGTGGCTACGCAAATCCTCAACTGACCCAAAGCAACAGATGTTTGTGTATTGTGACTGTTCTGTGTTTTTTGCAATATGTGCTTGAAGGTAGGGTAGGCAATTTTGGAGAGCCTAGCAACAGCAAGCTTGCTTACAAAGCATAAGATCCCACCCACCCTTCAACACGTTCTCCAAAGCCACGCCTCCTCCAAAGTACATGAACGGTGGGCGTGGAGATATGCAAACACATGGTCTGACAGAGAAGTAGAACATCATATTACATTCGGACGCTGGTATGATGTGTTAATGATTCAGAATGGAGACATTTCGAAGGGCACGTTAGTGAACCCACATTAAAGAGGAACAAACACAGCATGTGGATGAATGCAGTGATCAGGGTTTAATTACGGTTTAAAACGGCTTAATTATCATGTACAAAAACGATCCTAGGCCAATACAGTGACATACCGCTCAACAAGCCTGCAAGATCCAAAGGACGACCAGTTTATAATTTCAGCTTTCAGAAATGGAAATACTCTAGTGCACCTGTGAGCATAATGCCTAGCAAGTGATAAACATCCTCTCTCTCCTTTTCTTTAGCATCTCTCCTCTCTTTCAACAGAGGGAAGTGATTGACCGGAGGCACTTAGAGAATTACTCGTCTTTAGCAAAGCTCAGCAGATGTTCAGGTAAAGAGAGAGAAAGAGAGAATTTTATTTTGAAACAGGCATGCAATAGACTTCTGTTAAAAACATCCAATCCAAACCATTGGTCATGAAATCATCAGGCATACAGCCCAGCTAACAATGTTAGGCTGTAAGAGGGTTTCTGCAACATTGTCATTAAGTAACAAAAACGTTAAAAGGTTATTTTAGAAGTTTTTAGTAATGTTCAAAACATTTTTGACATTGTATGATCTCTGAATTAAACAGCTATGAGACGTAATTCTCTTTTGATTTCTTATTATCCAGACTTTTATAAGAAAAAAGTCATTCACTGTGAATATTCAATTATTTGTTTCGTATCACAAAGGGGTCCACACTATGTTTCAACACCCCTATCTACAGGCTACCTCATCCTACCTCAAAGTAAAGGTTGCATGCTACACAAACTATTTCTATCTTCGTCTCAAACGGTTTAGCATGAATGGAGCTCTTTTGAGTGGAGCAGCTTCCCACCCACAGTGGAAACTATGACAGGCCAGAGTCAACGTCAGGTATGAAGCTAGGAGCCAGTTAGCCTCCCCAGCGGATGGAAAAAAAATCCAGATGGGTGTTTTCATACTAAAGAGGAGGAAGGAGAGGGTTCAAGGACTGAAACGATTAGCACTATAATTAGGACCATACTGGTGTGATTTCTGGGCCACAGATGCACACGACGCGGGTCATATATTTCGCACATAGGGAAAATTTTGAAGAAAAAAAACAAACATCATCTCAAATTCTTGATGCCATTGTGGCTTATGCAGCTGTGCTGTGAGTTGGTACTTGATATTTAAGGCTCGGTCTAAAGGTAGGTTTTATGTATGTTGAAATCAAACTGAAGGCCAAACTGGCAATTTTCTGAAAATCTGACGGACAGCACAAAAATAAATCAATTTTATAAACTTATCGTTGTGAATTGGAGTAAAGTAAGGAAATTGTACCAAACACCTGATTTTTGTTCATTTCTAACCAAAAAAAGTCTCAGATTGCAACTTTAAACAACAAATATATGCAGCCAGATTTTATTCTGCAGTGTGCTGTAGATGCCTGTTTAACAAGGCTGCAGAAAAAAACAGATTATACTCTATAAAACACAACCAATAACAGTAGCATCTGTTTAATAAATAAAGGGCAGCCATCCATGTGACGAACAAAAGTGAGACCAAGAGTTAACAGCCATGTCTAATTATATTAGCACCACAGTAGTGCACTGTAAATATCCCCTCAAAATGATCACAGCTGAAGTCCAGAAAAACACTTCAGATATGTATTTGAACATTTACATAACATTACAAACATGCAAACCTGTCAGGCATGTGCCATAAATGTTTTGTTGTGCACATTTGAGAGGGGCCTCAATATTATCTCTGCATTATTTTTATGAACCAATGAGAGAAGGAGCCTCAATAAAAATGGACATAACTTCTCCCTCAATTCTATTAAAGTCTGATCTGTGTAGTTCTTAAGGCAGATCACTATTAAAAAACTACACCCAGTTTTATATTTAAGTTTTATGAGTCATGCCTTCCCATGGGATCGCTCTCCCACTGCAAACAAAACTGCTCCATTTTTAGGAAGGACAAGCACTAGAGAAAAAGCTGCAAGCCATTCAAACATATTAAAAGCTTTTATAATACACACCCTATTTAAAGACAATACATAGTTAACTCATTATGTCACTTGCCCTTGCATTGAGTTTTGCGTCGATGGAGAATTAAACATATGTAACGTTTTTATTTTATACATTTGCCTCATAGTCATCTTTTAATATAAAAGACTTGTTGACTCCATATCAAACAGCAATTTTTCCTTTACTGTCCCAATACTTACAGAAGACACTGTATTATACCTTATACCTTAACACCCAAAATGACTGTATATATTTATGTATTATGCTATATTACTTGCATAGAATTTAACATGCTTCATATTTCACACTGGGTTCTGGGCCAATACTGAACAATATATTTAGTCAAGAGGAGCTTCTTCACCTAAAGTGTTAAGGTTTTAACAGAATTTCTTCTCTAGAACAAAATCTCTAGAGCCCTTAACACATCTCGTCTGTTTGATGTGATGTAACTTTTTTATTTTTTGTCTTTACTCATTCACTCTCACTGTGGTCTGCTTTCAAGGGGATAAAGTTACATTTCCTTTAACATAATTAATCATCAACGAATATATTTGTTTACTTTGGAAAGCTCTTTGACTCTGTTCCTAAAATACTCTGGTTATGTCATTATTGCTCTACAATGGCTTGAACTAGCACACACTGGGCACTTAGCCTTGTTTACATAGAGCACTTTTGTTTTCTTAACACACCTGATAAGAGACATATGACTCTTATATAAACTTATATAAACATTCACCTGTTTTATATGACTGCCTGACAAAACTGCCGAAGTGTAAAAATTTGGTTATTACCGGAACAGAAAAATATTGTACTGCTGACTGCATACTGTGCCATATACACTAAATATAGCATGCTAAATTTCACAATTAGTATGTAATCATGTTCAGCCGGAAGACACTGGAAATAAGTCACATATTGCAAACTGCATACCCTTTTTGCAGGGTACTACATTGTATACTGCATGGTTTAGCAAATAATACAGCTGTATAGAGACAGTAAATCCCACACTGCAGACAGTATACTCTTTACTGCAGAAATATAGTATATAGCAACATGCTATTCTAAACAAAACTTTAATCTTTTCAGCAGAACAACACAAAATGCATCAGACAGGTCAGTGGGACCAATCACCATGTAGCCAGTTACTAAGAGCTACAATACAATGGGCCAATCAAAAAAATTTCCTGCAATACTGGCAAAAAACACAAGTCAGCTCTTTTCTCCCCTGTCACCAAGCAGCCAGTCTATTTCTGGAAATGTCATATTTAGTTTTTCTTGTCATTCAATTTAAAAGCAAAAATATTTGACCAGCTAGGAAGAATTATCTTAAAGTGTTGTTTAATCACTCCTAAATACAGTTTATTGCATTTTTACAGCAAATTTGCATTTTCTAATGCCTAGTATATCTACTTCTAAGCATAGATCTTTGATCATAGGTTGTATAAAAAGCCAATAATGTAGGTAATGGAAAAAGTTGATGCTCAATAGGTGGATGAAATCTGTTTCCTCACTTTGTCTGTTTTTCATCACTAGAAAACCTGTGCCTCGAGGCACAATGGACTACCTCGTTGTTGGGTTAGCAACCTGGGTCTGGAGTGACATGAGGATAAGCCAATGATGACAGACCTTCCAAACTCTGAGTGAACTCTCCCTCCCTTTAAAATCTCCTTATTAAACACACACACACAAGTTACAGCAAGCAAAAAGAATGTAGGCTGAGCTTAAAAATGCACGGTGAGAGATAGGTTAAACTGTGACTGATAAAAGCTTAAATTATGTATAACCTGTGATAGAAAACTTGTATTATTAAACATCTTAGTTCATGTGAGAAAAGATGTAAAATTTCAGTCATTATACTTGGTAAACCTTACTGTTTAACAATATACAAATGCAACCAATACCAAAACAGAGAAAGCAAAGGGGAAAAATGGTCCTGACCTTGTAACCCTTCAAGAGTATTATCTTACCATAAACAGTCAGAAACACATTCACTGTGGTAAATATTCACAAGCACTGGCCTTTGACCTTTTTTAAATGGAGGTCAAACCTCATGGCATAAACTCTGTTGAACAGAATTAGAACATTAACAATAGAAAAGAGGAGAAAGCACTTTCCATTTTCTGCCACCATTATAGCTGTGAACCCATGTCACCTGTGGGTCTAGTCAGTCTGTACTAAAGCTTGTCAGACGTCACATAACTCATCCTATGGAAAGTGCTGACAAGGATGTTAAAATATAAGAGGCCAGGAGGTACAACATATTTTAAAAAAAAAAACATGACATGACATGAATCAAACCTGGAAACTCAACAAAACAATAACACAACACAAGATTTACTACAAAACGGTTACACCGATAAATGATGTTAAAACAAGCACATTTATTCCAAATCACAGCACAACACACCTACAGTACAATTATGGCTTCAGTCATACGCATCTGCTCTGACTACTGTCTGATGCTGAAAGGTTTTTGACAGATAAAATGTATCTGTCATGACATGTTTAAA
>JAZGTK010023053.1:0-10074 GCA_036877625.1 Ambastaia sidthimunki | reverse complement strand
ACCACAAAGACACAATATAAAATAAATTAGTAAACAACAAGGCAATAGATTTAACCAAAGATTATTGGAACTTTGCTCTGTCCTAGCTTTTCTGATGAGTATTTTAGATATTTCTCTTTAAATAAAACAGAATCCACTCTTTTAAGTGCTCACCATGTCATCCATTTCCTCTTCTTTGCTGTATCTGGCATAATCTTTCCTTAACGTTCTCATCAGGATCATTGAAACAAGGCCCACCAGGAAAATCACCATCATAAAGGAGTTGAATATTGAGAACCAGTGAATCTGTCAGGTGCAAAACACACTTAATACATCGCGAAGCTTCTTTTAAATTGCTAAGAAGGAATTTTGTACTTCAGCTCATTTAAACTGCATTTTAAATTACACCCTGATGTAACATGACACAAGATGAGATAGGAATTAATATGCATCACTTACTCTGTGTTGAAAGAAGGATGGATCAAGGTATTTATCAAATCTATCCTCAAATTTCACATCAGATTTCTTCCATTTTACCTGTAAGGATTACCCAAAAGGTTTTAGTCAAAAAGCACATGTAATATCCAGAATAACCTAAAATATTATACATGTATAAAAACCAGTGGCAGGCTTTTTTTCATACAATAAGCATTATAATATTATTGTATGGGAAAGTAGCTATGTCAAATATAAGGGAAAGTAAAGACAAACCACACAAAAACTGTGTTTTTTCAAAAAACAAACAAAAATTTCAAAAAACATTTTAAATGTTTTAATGGATTTATCAAGCTTTACTCACAGAATAAGACATAGCAATTCTTGTGTTTGGCACAAGCTTGACTTTCCCCTCGCTGGTCAGGTTAACATCCACAATTCTGTTCCCATTGTATCCGATCTCCAGCTTTTTATAAGTCCAGAGATAAAAGTCCTCCCCATTCTCATCAGCTTCACCAACAATTCCTGAATTAATGCCACAGAAAGAGGGTTTAATTTACAGTAATGCAGACAAACAAAACAAGAGGGAGAACATGTCTATAATGCAGATATACCCAAGCCTAATCAAATCCTAATGGGTAATCAAAATGGAAATCATGTTTCAACCAACATTACTGCATGTATATATAAACCTGATGGCACATTTTAAATTTCCAACATTTCGCAACAGTAAAAAACCACAAAAAAACAGAAAAAGTTACTATCATACAAATTACCACATTAAGACAATAAAAAAAGACAATATTTCCCAGAAAAATATATGGATAAAAATTAAAAAAGAAACCTCTGGCAAACAGAAATAACACAAACATTTGATTAAATGGTTCATATCTTTAAGGCCATAAGAAATAAAACTTTAATATATGCACTAACAATTTAGTGGGATGTTGGTATGGGACAACTAGAGTGTGTATGTAATAAAAATGTAATAAAATGCATTCTACATACACTGGAACAAACCACTACTGAAGGAGGGTTTTTGCTACTCACCCCAGATGGGAAGGTCATCTATGTACATCTGGTACCAGTAGTGATTCTTAATGGCATAGACAAACGCCTCTTTTTTAGCTTTGTCCAGATCAATTTCGCAGTATGTTGTTTGCAACACCTCATCTGCAAGAGATAAACCCGTATTGCATTTTTAATGTACAATTACATTACCACAAGAATAACACCTCATGCTAGCCATCCAACTATGACTGTTAATTAACAGTATACATTTTCCTTTACTGCCCTTTAGTAACACTAAACAGCTCTTATTGAAAAGACATGTTTGTCATATGTCTTATACAGTCATACCTTTAAACTTGATGTCCAGACCACTGAACTCCAATTCGACCCCCTGCAGCGCCTCTCCTAATGTCTCATGGTAATGACTAATAGTTTTCTTCGTACCCACACAGAATGGTAGAGAGAAGTACTTATAAGTCTCCTGTCTGTTGTGATAAGGGCCCACAGTGTTCATCCATAGAACCACCTCCTCTTTATCTGTGTACTGCAGAAGAAAGAGAACAGTCATCAGCTATCAGTTTAAATATCACAGCCTCTTTAAAAGACAATGTTTTAAAACAAATACAAAAATACACTGTTTAATCTGCCCAGGTGCAACAATTATAGCCATTCTAATTTTATTAATACACATAAAAACTACAGTAACTAATGTAGGATTAATGGTTGCTTAAAACATACAATAAACAAAGAAATATACAATTAATTGATGTTGTAAAACACAGTTCAACTTCAACTAGTATAAAAGTAATGTAGCCATTTTATTGAAACTGGGTTAAAAATGCTTTTGTTTTTACAAATACCCTCTTTATGGTCTGGGTTGTGTCTCAAGCGCACCCATAAAGATTAGTCCATAAATTTAAGGCAAAATTAAGTCAGCTGGCAGGATAAAGCTTTTACAAAATCGGTGACAGACAAAATCAGGTCTACTGAATGATGTGTTGTCCAGCACAACTGGCAAAATAATCCAAAATATGCATTCTCAAAAAAAACATACTTTAATTTTTTCTCCATATTATGTTTCTATTGAGCGTGTACACAGAACCACACAGATAATATCCATGTTCTCTCTAAGGGGTCAGAAACTCCAACCTAACTAGACCCACCCTCTCCTTTTGACCCAATTAAACTTAAAATTTACAAGTGGCACTAAAACAGCAAACCTCTTGTACTGACCAATCTACCAATCTGACCAAGAATGATCAGATAGAACAATGTGACATGTGAAACCAACTCAGCCGGCAGCAGTATCATATGTAGGAAAGAAAATTTCACGCAACAGGTCTTAGTTTAACAGTCACCTTATCAGCTGACCATAATTTTTACATGTAATTGCATTTATCTTTAATTTTGTTAATGCTCACAATGTAGTAAGTATAACATTTGTCACACACAGACTTGCTGAATTGAGCTGAAAGCAATGCTTTTTTTAAATCAAGGGAAACAAAGTAAAGAGAGGGCGTGATCCTGTAAATCAGGTAATGTTACACTGTAACAAATGAACCTACAGAACAAATACAAAGTTTGACCTGCAGTCAAACAAAGTTGTTCTGTAAGTTATTATGCAAAACCTGAAATATGTCATTCTAAACACACTGCAATTTAACACAAAAGAGGGAGATTTTTTTAAGTGATGTGTGCCTTGTTCGTCATGCTCTTGTCATTTGGTGTATTGGTCTAAATACAAAAGTGAATAACGTGATCAAAAGACAGCTATCTGACTTTAACAACACTAACCTAAACTCTCTCTCTCTCTCTCTTTCTCCTCATTGTATTCTACCATGGTGCCATAAAGAGGACAACATCCATCATAAACTTCTGAGATATGACACATGAAAAAAACAGGTGTCATATTTAACCTCTTATGTGAACTGTCACAAAGACTACAGGGATCACAGGACAAGAAAGGATTTAAACATAGGTCCAATTTAAAGGATTAGTATAACCCATTATATTACAAAGTTGAAAGCTTTTGTGTCAACTGCAATAGTGAAAAGATTTCTGCCAACACTGGCTGCTAATACATTCTGCAAGCATCTTCAAGCTTGAAAATATATGTCCAATAGGTTTTAACACAACTGTAATAAAGGTGTGTTTGAATTAGTAGATGACATGTGGACCCACTGCTAAATAACTTTACACAAAAAGTAAACGTTGTTATCAGCACAGTTATCATAGTATAACCGCGATATAAAAGCCTGGACGAACCGGATATGTGTGTGTACAGTCGGACATATTAAGCTAACGACGGGTTTGCCGACTCTTCTTAATAATTTCAAACATACACAAAAGACAAACGCAGAACACATCGACAACACACACCTAAAACAGTGTCGAACCTTTAATACATCAATACTGGTCGACAACAAAAATTGTGAGCACAGTCCTGTTGTTTGCACAAATATAATGTAACAGGATAGTCGATGCTAAGCTAACCAGTTAAAGCTAACGCTAGTTGGTTTCTGAACACGTATATAGTGAACAGCTTTGCACAAAGAAATAATTGCTTTCATCAGTGTTTTGGTCCTCACTTCTGTTTTTAGCGTTAATCACTTTTGTCAATGCAACCAGTCCGATTTTTATCGTCTCTGGGGGCTATACACAAACCGAACACAGAGGCCCACAATATATCTTACCTTGTGTTCGTGTTCATCTGCTCGAGCTGGCAATAATAAACTTAAAACAGTCGTCAAGACAACCCCTGCAATCTTCCACCTGGAGAGCCCCATGATTTTCTAGGGAAAGTTCTCCGACTGATTTGAGATGGTCTCTTTTTGGGGGCTATCCCACCTTCCGTCTTCCTGGTTCTATGACAGTAGTAGTCTCAAGATGCTTACAGGCGAGTTTGCCGTAAAACTGTTTAGCGAGTGATCAGCGCATTTAGTTCTGATTGGTAGGCAGGGATCACGTGGATAGTTCAGACCTATGGTTGGCAAGAGCGACGATTTAACGTTGAGTTTGGAAACAATGCTCTCGCACCGCTTCACCACCCATGGCCACGTCATCTGAGCGCAAACAGACGCGGTGGAAAGGTGAGATATAACAGGATCTAAACCACGTTGCTTGACTGGTGCTTGATAAGAACGACACATTAGGTTGGGCAGTGAAAACTAACGCCTAACATAAACTATGGTGTCGGAAACCGATATGAGATTTACGCTTCTTTAAATGAAAAGCACTGTTATTTTTACACGAAGACTCAAAAATGGTAAAATCGTTGTTTTACACATTTAAAAGAAAAAAATACAAGAAGCTGTGAGGCTATTCATAAATTAAGATGTCAAGTTATCCAGGTGTGGGACTAGCCAGAGCTGTTATGTTGCTGAAATAAAACAATGGCATGAAACTTGGTATGTCAAAGTCATTGTAGAGCAAATATGCTTAAAATTACAAGGTTACATGCATAATTTATGTTAAGTTTTGTGAAATGGCAGAGGCAGATTTGCATATTGGCCAGTACCTAAATACTGAAAATTTGTTTTGCAAAGTATTTGCAACACCTTGAGAACTCAAGGTGGTTTTAGTTAAGAACTCAATTTTTTTTTCAAGTGATGGGTGCAGCTATGATAAGTTTGTAGTTGAAGGCAATACATAACTGGTTCTCCAAAATACCTGACCTGGGAGCAGATGTTGCTAACACAATATTGGCACAGCACTGACTTGACTCTGGGTCATGCACCTGCCAGTTTACATCTGAATTTGTCTCCAAAATCTCTTCAAATGAATACATGCAACCTCCATTCTCATTTCCAGTGAATGCTGTAACATAGATTGCAAGTGTCTGTCTGCTCATTCTCATAGTCACATAATTATTTAAGTGGAGTCTATAGAAAAACTTCCTCATTGTTTTCCTGCAGCAAAAACAATGCAATTCTGTTATTGCATTCTAATACATAACACTAATTCACAGACAATTATTGAATAACATACAGTACACATCTTAGGCATCCAATGTAATATTATAATTTACCATCATTTGTTGTCATTACAAAGCAAAGTCTATAAAGTAAAATGTAAAAAAAGTTTTTGCCTTTATAAAAAATGTATTAGCAATTAATGTTAAAAATATTATTACAACAATAATGTCTATGGGAGAGGGATGATAATAAAAGGTTTTACAGATTAATCCTCTGTGTTCATAGAAGTACATGTTTAATAGAACTGTAAAATGTACTGTTACAGCTAGAGTTCAGGACAGCTTTGAAGAAAACATTCCTCTTCTGTATCTGTATCATGCCATCAGGGACTGCACAAACTCACTGTAATGATAAATGTAGGCATCCATTTTTCAACTATTTCATTTATAAGTGATGTATGTCCATTGTTATGAAACATTGCTTGTAAAAATAACACAATACTGCATTAGCCTACTTTTAAAAAAACTAATTGCATTGCATTGTTAGTTTTTGTGGAAAATTATAACTTATAATTATTCCTTACATTATTAGAAAGGGGGAGGTTTTTGTGACAATATCATTTGTCATTTCAATCAAACAAATACATAAAAAATAGACATGAATTAGTTAAATAGTTAATAGTTAAAATTAACATGAATTTAACATTAAGAACAAAATTAACATTAATTTAAAAAATTACAAATAAAAAATTAAATAAAATTACTTTTTTTAGAAAATGATATCACCTTATAATACTTGGCAAGCGAGGGTCTTTATAGAGCCTGTTGTGAACATATTTAAGCGATGCCTCAAATGGTATCAGCCTGACTTGTTTATCTGAGTTTTGGGCATCTTTTGCTATGCTGTAAATCTAAGCAAGAAAAAAATGTTACTTTTAAACTGTGTAGTAAACATTTTTATTATTATGAAGTAAAATAATAACACACACACCTGTTGAGCCATACTGAATGGTGCTATAGGGTCATCTTCCGCATGAAGAATCATAAGGGGGGTTCTAATTTTTTTTATACTATCAAAAACAAGAAAATGTTTTTTTTAAACACATCTCTGAATTTTTACAATCAAATGTCTACTGATATTGTAGAATATCTAAGTGAAGTAATATATAACAGAAATAATAAGTTGTATTTTGTAGTCACTTACTTATCAACAGTTGGGAAGACCAAAATGTTGTTTTTTAATGGATTGAAAAGAAAGTACTGAATGTATGGAAACTTCCAATAAAACTGGAGAAAGAAAAAGGGGGGAAACAAATAAGGCCTATATCTACCAGACTGTTGTTTACATTCCATATGTACAGTATATTACCTTAAATACGTACAGTGTTAAATGCTCAAATTTTAGGTTTTTTTATCAAGTCCCAAATAATTGTTTTGCCATGTTTAAGATTCAGAACATTACATACCCAGGTGAAAGGGTGTTGAATTGCTTGCCCTGTAGGTATGAATGTTCCCTCAAGTATTATTGCATCAAAATGTTTTCCTGTCAAAATTCATAGAAATAAATAAAAAATACAACACCCTACACCCCACATTGTATGACAATGTATCAATCATTTCATTAGTAATGGTCTGGAATGATAAGTATGGAAGAAGACAACAACACTGCAGAGCCATTGTGCCATTCTCGTGTTTGTCTTAATCAGTCACATTCTTACCTTGCTCCAGTAATTTTACTGCAGTATTTGTTGCAACACTATTGAAAAAGAACCATAGTACAGTTTACAAATATTATAGATATTATTACAGAACTGTCTGACCTTACTGTTCCTAAACTATTTGTTGTAAACCTAGAAATAGGCAAAAAGAAAGCAGAATCTACACACCCAGAACCAAGAGAGTGTCCCCACACACACACCAGGCTGTTTCCACTCCGTGCCTTAACCCAGTGGTACAAGTGTAAGGTATCAGTAGTGAGACCAGGCTCTGTCGGTTCACCAGTGGAGTCTCCAAAACCTGATACATTTTAATATGTTTGTGGGAAACAGTTAAAAAAAGTTGTTCATTTTGTTCATCCTGATGGTCGAATTTGAAATGTTTTCCAATCAATGTGTGTAACATTAAGGCGACAACATTTCAACCCACCTCTGTAGTCTAAAACTAGGACATGATATCCAGCTGCACTCAAGACCTGTGTGGCCAAGCCATATTTGCAGTCATTATCACTGTGTATGCTTAAGTTCTCATTGTGTTAGTCTTTGTTATGAAACAAGAGAGGTGCTCACATGTGCAATTCCAACCCGATGTGATGGTGAAGCTCTGTTTATTGAAGGTATAAAAACAAATAGTCAGGTCTGTATCAGGTGACATGTATCATCAAGCTGTATCACTGTTTCTGTTTTATCAATGAAAGCAGATAAATGTTAAACTGTCAAAATCACAGAGAAAATCGTTCTATTAGCCAAAATAATGTACTAAATCTATTCACAGTAATTGTACTTGTTTCCAATGGGGTGTGACATAAAACTATATTAAACAGTGTAGCAAAGCGATTGAATGCCCATCCCAGTTTTTACTAAGGTAAAGTGCAATGCAGTGTGAAGTTCAAAAAACATGTCAATGTTTTCTTATCACAGTAAACACAGAAGATTGCGCAAAGGTTTGTCAGTCACTTGTACAGCCTTTCAAATGCACTAAAAATGAAAGCGGTCTCTTATATTTGAGAATTAAAAGTAAATTTAAAAGTTTCCTGCCTGTTGCCTGCATTGCCATGGAGGTAGATGAAAATGGGTGATCCATCCCCCAGAGTTTTCTCATACCACTCTAGATCTTTCCCCTGTGACTCCTTCCATTTATGTTTAGGTACAGTGAACCTGAAACACGGATGCATTTGTAATGCAAAGAACATAAACAAAGCGTTGTATATTAAAAACCTGAACATGCCATTATTTGATATTTTATCATTATTTGAGTTTTTGTGTTTATATGTGTGATTTGTAGGTGTCTTAAAACTAACCAGACGCCCACTCTCACCCCTTCCTCAGGTGTAAGGTAGAAATTTAAAGTATAATTGAGACCTACATCTGAAGGTCGGCTGAGGTCAACAGAAACTGGAAAAATACACAAATAAATTTTTTAACATTTGAAAACCACTGATGTGTTCACTGTGTTGTCTTAAAAACATTACAACACCATGTATTTATTTTTGGGTGGGGAGGGGGTGTATAATACCATGGAAGAGTTGCAGAACAAATAGTATTGCCACAGTAAGAACGCAGAGTGAAAAAAGTCCCAGTTTAGTCCATGTCCACGTCCACCACTGTGATCTTAGAAGAAAGCAAATACAGAAACTACCTGTAAACCACAGAGTTTAAGACAAACTCTATAAAAGTTATGCATTTCAGGTGACACTAACTGGCTGACAGCATGACTTATTTCTTGTTATCTGAACATTTTACATATTAATAGAATTATCTCATGGGATTACAATAGTTGCTCTCATAATAATCTGCACATATTTTCGAGTGCCGTTACCGTTATCATATCTCAAGATCTCATAAAAGTATTACTATCAATTATAATTACTTTGCATTCACATTAAAATTAACGGTTCACTGCGATATAAGTCTTCGTAACATCGCTTCTATTTACCTTGCAACTTTGATGCACCATTTCAGTAAACAAACGTTTCTACTATTCACTTTATTACTTGATATGTTACAGCAAGTTTGTAGCAACAGCGATTTCACGAATTTAAATTCTGCCACATTTGTCACTTTTTACAGCGAACAACTCAGTTGGACGTGCAAAGGATAAATTACCTTGCTTATTGTTGCTATTGTTTTAGAGACTGAAGTTGACCGTCGCAGTTGATATTTTTCAAAGATGAGAAATTATATACAACAAATGTTACCTTTTCGGCACTTGCGAATCATTATATTTATGGCGACCAGTACGTTGCGATTTTTCTGTAGATGAAAACTTGCTTTCAGATTTATCGAGTCTTCTCTTCATTGTAAGAGCAGGTAACACTCTTTACCTATTTACACAGGTTGGCAATAATTCTACAAACTTACTCACGGCAGCGGGAAGGTTTAAAGAGCAAAGGGCATATACTGATGCCTGATGGGTCTTGCATTGTACGCTGGGCATGCAACTGAAATGATTAATTCTAATAAATTGCTGTTTTCTTTAAGTATATTTTCTGTATTGAATATACGCTGCTCTTGCTTAATAGATGATTAATATGCTAAAAAATATGCTTAATGTATTGTATCAGTTATAAAAAAAATGAAATTAACAAAGTTAGATTTGATTTAATATCCATTCTGCAAAGCAGTTTCCAAAATATGTATCTTGTAGATCTTTAGCTATAACTTTTTAATATACTCTTACACCCTTTTGTATATATTTGTTTTACAAGCCTATACCACTTTATACCAGTAGGACATTATAAGTGTTTGTGCAACAGTACAAACTTCCTGTACATGTAAAAGACTTGGCAATAAAGGTAATTCTGACTGAACATTGTGCACTGTGCTCTTAAAGTCATTTGCAGGACAGACTTAGTAGAACAGTTCAACTTTCCCCATAGTCAAATTGTTTAACCATTGACTGGTTGTCCATTGTTACTTTTCTATAGTGTACTATTCTTAATGTTTATTTTGTTGTTGTTGTTTTGAGAACCTTCATGGCATGGTTCACATCAAACAATGTTTTGTTAATGTTTGTCAAAG
>JAZGTK010023052.1:0-10074 GCA_036877625.1 Ambastaia sidthimunki | reverse complement strand
AATTCATCCACGTTTATGTAGATTGGAAAGGAAATGGGCTCATTTGGTGACATGAGTCAACTCAAACTCAGACTAGATTTTAGGAATCTCCCGCCCAGCAGAATGTAAATCCTTCTCTCTTCATTTCCAACCAGGAGATGTATTGCTCGAAGGCTTAAAAAGGATTTTAGATTTGTTTGTACTTTTATTCCCAATTCTTTGTGCCTTGGAAACTTTAGCTTCTAATTGGTTGGCATGGGAATTTCTTCATATTTTCTTCTTTGTCTCATTGTCTGGCTCTCTCAGGCACTTTATGTGAAATCAACATTGATGAATGCCAGTCTTCACCTTGTATGAACGCCGGCATGTGCCTGGATCTCTCAGACGGCTTTAAATGCATCTGCCCTTCAGGTTTCACAGGTGTGTGTGAACTTCTCAGGTACATATATATTTAAGTGTATTTAAGTGTTATTTTATAATAGATATTTTCATATGAGATTGTCAAATGTACATGATATTATAATAATATTTAATTATAATATTTATGATGTCTATGATATTGTCAAATTTATGAGAAAATATATTATGTTTTCCTACCTAATGAGTGGGGTCCTCCTTACTTTAGTAATACAAAGACAAGACCCCTGTTTTAGGACCATCTGTTGATTAATGTCAATGTCAACATCAACAGCCATTTCTCTGTATGTTTTAGGTTCTGAGTGCTCACTGGACGTGAATGAATGCGTCTCGTATCCCTGTAAGAATGGAGGCACCTGCATTGACCAGCCGGGTAATTACTACTGCCACTGTGCGTCTCCATTTAAAGGTAATGAAGACTGAGGGACTGAGGTAAAGGGTGAAGAAAAGCAAAGTTAATTAACTTGAGCGAGAATTTCTCCCACCTGTCTGAACTGCAGTGGTCCGGTCTGTCACATCAAAAGCACAGCACTGTCCACAACCAAAACAAACAATACCAATCACTCATAAATAACCAGAGAAAGAGTTTGACAGCCATTATAAGACTTACCAGCTTCCTGGCTAACAGGGAATGTTTTCAGAAAACTTAAAAAGTTAGCAAAACGTTAGCAAAAATATTCTAGCAGAACTTTTGTAACAATGTATAGATCATTTTTATCAAAAAGTTATTTTGTTTGTTATTCTTAGGTAGTTAATGGAACGTTTTAAAAATGTTACAGAATTTAAAAAATGTTTGAATAATGTTCTTATAACCAAGCAGTAATGTTCATACGTCTATAAAACTGGATGTTTCCAGAACTTTCACAGTAACATTGTTAACGTTTTTGTTACTTAATGGAAACATTAGAGAAATGTTCTTACAGTGTAAACTCATGAATGTAATTTCTGTGACGTAATGTTTAGTTGGTAATCTCTGCTGAAAGGCAGCTGTGTGGACGCTTGCCAGGAGAGATTACCATTTTCCCACCAAAGCGACCGGTTGGCAAAGACTTCTGCTTGGTCCTTGTTTTATGTAGCCTGCTAAAAATGTCTTAGCATTACAGCCAAACCTCTTAAATGACATTTTTTCTAAACGTGATGGGGGTGAACATTTCTAAAAGGAAGCGTGACGGCTGTAATGGTTGCCAGCCCCCTAGTTTTCACCCTTGCATGCCTGCTTTTTATTTAAATGTAGGTTGATGTTAAGCTCAATATTGGAGCTTTCTGTGTAATATTTTGGTGAGGAAAATATTGCAGTAAGTCCAGTATTCTCACACACACACACACACACACACTTTATACCGGTAATAACAGGTTGTTCTGAGGCCGATTCGGACCAAATGTCAGGATAGATTTCCTCTCGTGCTCTGTCCTGTTAGACTACATTATTCTGATCAGGAAACTGTTGAAATTTATCTAGTGTGTGTGTATATACACCTGTTTCACAGGGCTGTATTATTGGGTTTGCTCGACGATGTTTTGTGTATGCGTGATGCTCAGCTGGTCAATTCTGGACAGAGATCTCAGCTCATCTAAAATCGATGAGGGCCGTTCAATCACGGCTGCTTATATTCTAACAGAGATCACGGCTCACGCTTCCATTAGACGAGCAAATGAGGCTGTCAGAGATAATGATGATATCGGTTATTCTGTTTTGAAGTCGAGGAGAAAAGATGCGGCAACAGACTCGTGGCTGTATTGAGACACAAACCCACACACACTGGGTTTATCTGCAGAGACGCTGGAAAAATGAGACACCAACATTAACCTGCCCATTACACGGCTCTCCTTAACTGAATGATCCAGCGTCTAGACTGCAGTTAAAATACAGTGGCTATTTGTTTGCAAGCGTCAAATGAAACCCTGAGAATTCATGACAGCCACTTTCTCAGCAGCGCCGTGTGTGTGATTATACGAGCTGAAGCGTGTGATTAATTTTCATTAGAGATGTTCTCACCCGTCTGTCTCGCTTGTACCAGGTTTTTGGGTTCACGCAACTGTGTTTGGTTATACACATCTTGTCCTGCTTTATGCTCAATCTATTTCTAGAATATATCCTACTACAAACAAGCATTGTAGACCAGCTTAACTGGTTTAGCTAGTAACCAGTTTAAACTACCAGTTAAGAGCATCTTGACATTTACAGGTGATCACCAGTGGATCCCAAAAGTTTTGACTTCAAAACCTCCCACCCACTCCATAATTCACAATATTTTAGCCCCCCCCCACCCACAATTTCTACCCAATAAAATAATCTAGAACTTTGTATAACTAGAAATATGTGTATTTGTTACAAACATAGCCAGGCACTAAGACATATCTTGATTTTTAGTTGATTTAGCATGTTTTAAGCTTGTTTTGTCTTATTTTATATAATTTTAAGTCATCTTGAGGGCCTGTTGGAAATTTGCTGACAACCTGGTTGAAAAATACTGCTCTAAACTGACTTACAATGAGCAAAAATGAGAAAATAAATGTTTTATTAGTTTTGAGAATGTGCAGAGTAAAGAATAGAAAGTTTAAATTTTAAATATTTTTTTTTTTGCAGGGATTAACTGTGAGTTTCTGCCCTGTGAGGCCGGTAATCCGTGTGATAACGGGGCTGAGTGTGTGGAGGAGGCTGATCCCGTCCTCTTTCCTCTGGGCTTCAGGTGTCGATGTCTTCAGGGTTTCACTGGGCCCCGCTGTGAGACCAACATAGACGAGTGCAGCTCCAGCCCCTGTCAGCACGGCTTCTGTTACGACGGTAACTGCTTATTTTTCAGTTCTGAACCTCTGAACTCAAGCCAGTGTGTGTGAGGCCAAAAGTTAAACAAATAAACCCTCATTGAAGAACTCTATGACGGAAGTTCTCAAAGTGGGGCCTGGGGACCCCTAGTGGTCTGCAATTATTAACCAGTGGTCCTCAAAAATATTTTTTTAACTTAAAGGAAGTGTTAGGGAAACATTCATAGCAGCTAAAATTGTTAGCTTGGACATGCACCATCCGTGTAGGAATGTGGAACAAAAACACAGTTACTCTTCTTCTTCTGACCCCATCATCAGTCTGTTTCTTGGCATAATAAGCAGGTTTATGAGACGAGTGACTCTATACTGTATGAACAGAGCACAATTGCTCTGGTCTGGTTCTGATGTGTCTCGGTCCAGCTGTGAGAAAGATGGGCATCTTTGTAATTTGAATAATGGATGATAAATAGCAGAGTTAATGCAATGAAAGCCAAAGACAGAGTGTTGTTCTCCCTTTGCAAACCAATACACAGTTTTTGTCCTTTTGTGTTGCATCTCCTGCATAAATGATTAAAAATCTTAGATCAAACAGATGTTGTAATTTAAGGATTCCAGATCCTTAAATCCAGATTTAAATAGATCTTATTAATATTTTTAGAAATTCATTTATGTACTATTTACCTTTCTGTTATGTGCCGCTATTCTGTTATTTGGCTTAAGTTTTTGAGGGATATTGACAGAAACTTTACGAAACACAAACTTCCACACTCACCCAGGAATACCGTCGTGTATTATAGCTTAAATGGCTAGTTGTTGTTTAACTAGTCTTCCAGAGGATTAGTCAGCTGGTCTGTGGTTTAATATTTACTCTTGTGTTTGCATTCTTGGCTGTTTCTGGCTGGTTCAGTGTTGTGTTGATGGAGAGGTTGTAAACAGGGTCAGAATAAACAATCACTACAGCACCCAATGTGAAGCTGGCTCAGATTTACTCATGGTAGCTGTCTTAGCAACTGCAACATGACTGAGTCAATTTAAAACAGCTGGTGTGAGTCACATGTAACTTTACACTTCTTACTTCACATCTCCATGTGGTGACGTTGTATACTTCCTTCAGGAAGTTACCAAAGCAGATATATTTATAACTAAACCACAATGTGTGTTATTTAAGTGTGTCTGTGTAAATGGCACCTGGTATTTGCCCAGAGATTCAAATTTACATTTATTAATTTGGCAGACAAAGCGACTTACAGTGAATTTAATGTATACATTTTTTTTATCAGTAGATAAAATTCAGTAGATAACTAATAAAAACATCTACATAAACTCTAAATAATGTTGTTGTTTCATGTAACGCATTAAAGTTTGTCTTTGCTATGACACTGGAGACAAGACGAGCCTTTTAAACTATTTAGAGTTTTACAGTTTTTTGTAAGAGGCTGTAAACTCTCCCCTTCATGTAGTAAAAAAAAAACTGTGTTTCTGATTCAACGCATGTTGTCCAATATCCATTTTGTCTAAATACGCTCTTGCTAACAGCTTGCTAATATTCCCCTTTATGTCTGAACATTACAGGATTGTAATAAACACAGAATTTAATGCTTCCGTTCAGAAGTTGTACTTTTTTTTATTTTAGAACAGGCAGAACTAATCAGATCTCTCAGCCAAAAACAATATATTACCACGTCTAGAAGTCATTGCAGTGGTCTTTGTAAAATAGCTTTTAAGCTGTTTAAATGTGCTGATTGGTTTAGTTTCATGATTCTATACTGTACTGTACTGTGCTAAACTATATACAGTATATACTGTGCTATAGTATGCTATACACTATATACTCTGGTATACCATATGCTATATAATATACTATAGCATAGTATGTCCTATAGTATATACTCTTGTATACTATACACTATATACTCTACTATAGTACAGTATGCTGTACACTATGTTCTCTACTATACACTATATAATCTAATATAGTATAGTTAAGTATAGTATACATTGATGTCCCAAATTGTTTTTGTTTTTTTTGTTTTTTTTAGCAGATGCTTTTTATCCGAGCGACCTGTGGTTAAGTGTTTTGTTCAAAGGCAGGATGGTGACAGAGATGTGGGGCAATTTTGTAACTTAGCAACCACGTTTTCCTCCGATACTTGTTCAAATCTGCAACCCCTTCGTCAGGTCCAGCAACATCATCAATCCCAACACGCCCCGTCAAACAAAGTTAACCTATTTACTTCCACCCAGACCGCACCACCGCCAGCCCCATACACACGTAATCCCTCAGGGCCAGAACGCCACAGGAGCCCAGAGATCTTCTACGCTTGTGTGGAGAGAGAGATGGAGTTCAGGAGAGAAAGGTGTCTCTCTCAGCAGCTGCTGTGAGTAATACGGGTGCCACTCAGCACCCCAAGCATTTAATGAGAGTAATCGCGGCTACACGCGCAAAGATGGAGTGGCGGTATAGATTACATGATGAATCTCAGAGATAATGAAAAATCCTGGGACTCAACGCAGGCCTCATTGTAAATTTGCTCCTGTAAGAACCCACAATTACCTCCGTCACAGGCCTCCGCTGCGGAAAGACGGCCCGCGTTTCTCTCAGAGCGTTAATGATTAAAAGCTTGTGAAATGGGTCATTAGCTTTGGGTGAGGCAGACAGAACACAGACAGTGGACATGACACATTTGTAGAATTTGTAAGAGACAGCTTCACAAACACACTTTTTACATTTAATTGGACACGCTGCGTTTTCAGCTGCCAGAGTGAATATAAATAACCACAGAACCACACCAGCAGAGAAAAGCCCGTTTTTACTGATAAGCTTTGTGAACAAAGGTTTCAAACGAACTGAGAGAGGAATCAACGGCCTTCAGGGACGTCTGGACAAATCTAGAGGTGAAAAACTGGAAACGTTTCGTACATTAATGTCGGTAAAGTTGCCCTGCTCTGCAAACACGGTGTGTTTTTTCAGTAAAAATAACTAAATATCCTAACAAAAGAAAATGTACGATTTACTTAGGAAAAATTGCATGATATACTGTATTTAGACTTGTTTTCAGACAATACATTTTTCTTTAGCCGTTAGCAGTTCTTTTTAAAGTATAAGTTTAAGTATAAACAAAACACCAGTGGGGTAAGAAAAATAAATAAAGTATGAATTTTGCTTTGAGTAAATGTATCATTTTTTTACTGAGGAATATGTGTATTTATTTTTTCAGTTTATTTTTTAGCATTGCAGGCGTAGTCCCAGTGTCTGCAGTATGTATCATATTTCTGTACATTTCATTTCATAATCTGCTCCGAAAATAAAAACTGCAATCAAAGTAAATTATTGTACCCGCAATTTTCTTGAATTACAGTGTTTGTAAAGCCAAATTCACATGCAGATTCTTTCAAAGGTTTGTTTATGCACAGATATTTATGTTTCTGAAGTGTTTCCTCTTTGCTCTCTCTGCAGTTGTGGGTGGTTTTTACTGCTTGTGTAACCCTGGTTACGCTGGATTGAGATGTGAACAGGATATCAATGACTGCGTCAGTAACACGTGTGAAAACAACTCAACTTGCCTGGACCTCCATCTGGTAAATACAATTACCACCAGCTAACTGTTATTTTCCATATACAGCCCATAATGAAAGAACAGTGTTTCTGTGAGTTCTAAGTACAGTCACCACTCATGTGCTTTAACTTCTGGTGTTAATTATTATTGTTTTCTGTGTAATTCATCAAATTTAAGTCAATCTTGGGCTGACGTGAGATATTAAAAAACAGTATCTGTATCAATGTTTTATTTGCACAGAACTGTCATAGCTTACCTACAATATTAATGTTTCTCCTGTCTTGCAAGAATTGGTGTTTCTTAAGAATTTCTTAATAAATGTCCCTGGTCTTATTTTGCACAATTCATCAGTGCATGTTTTTTTTTTTAGTTATTTCCCACATTTTTGTTTTTAGAACCAAAATGTTTTTTCCGCACCTCTGAAACAACTTTTTTCTGCAGAAAACTAATAATAAACAGTTAAATTACATCTGACAAGTTCCACAATAATGAACAAATTACATTAAACCAGCTCAAACTGTTTTGCTAGTCTTTGTCAGTTTAAGCTAGCCTAGCTGGTCTTCCACCCTGGCTAATCTGGTGTTCTAGTTTAGTTTTCTCAGCCTGACCATCTACAAAAAGCAACCAGACTCCCTCTTAAACCAATCAGACACGTCTGACCAAGCTGAGAGAACAGCTAACACGAGCTGCTCTTTATTTTCTGCTGAATATTCAATTTCACCTAAATGCATCACATTGCAGAAGATAAACGTGTTACAAAAGCCATTTTGTGTTGTTTATAAAAATGCTAACATGACACGATTCGTCACTCTTCAAGCTGATTGCGACTTTCTTCTGTAGATTAAGCTTTTGTTACCTCACAGTCTCTGAGAACAATGAGGGAGTCAATAAGGACCAATCAGCAGCTCAGAAGCCTGTGTGACATGCCGTTATTTGGCTCCAATCGCTAATCGTCTTTTCCTTCCCCTCAGCAACCCAAACTAATACAGCCAGAGCGAGAACCGGCCCCTCTGCTCTCATTTCACACTTTGCCTCCCCTCCCCAGTTCGTTCTGTTCTTATTTATCTCGCACACTTTTTCTTCCCTTCCTCTATTTTTATTCCTGTGCTCTGTGAACAGAACAGGAGGGAAAAAATAGTTTATCATTTATTCATGTTGAATAATGCAACCTCAGGTCCCGCTTTCTGAATGGAGGGAGAGAATAAAATTGGGCTACTCGCGGTGTCCTTCGAAACCCAGAGGTGGGCGGTTTTGCGCGCTGCAGCCCTGCAGATAGAGATGCGGGCGGGAATATTAGCTCTCTCGCACGCTGGGTTAATTAATGATTTGAGAAGCTGTTTTTCATCAGGGAGTGAGATCGTTTCTGAGGTGCATGTAGAGTGACCTTGACAAAGATGATCTCTTGTGTGAGATGATGGCAAGATGATGATCCTTGGCAGATTGTTTAGAAAGTTTTGCATTCATTTAACAGGTTTTCATACAGTGTTTAATGAACAGTTTGTCATTATTTACTCTCCATCATGTTAATTTGAGCCCATGTTGGACTTTTTATTCAACTACTGAATCCTTTAAGCTTCAGGACGGACTTATGCTTCATTTTCAGCTGTTTTAAAGCTATTTGATAGCCATGTATGATTTAAAAAAAATCTTGTTTTATTAGAAACGTGTCCAGGACAGATTTTTCTTTCGAGTCAAATCGTTTCAATGAATCCATTGATCTAATTTACAAAAAATGTATTAATTATTCATCAATCACAAATCAGACTAATCCAGTGCATTGCATGAAATGAAAAAGCACTTTAATTCTGCTCATTTTCTCTGTTTTTCCAGGCATGACATGAGGGCGAGTAAATGCTGACAATTCTCATTTTTGAGTGAACTGTCTCTTTAAGAAATCAACCTTTTCTCTTACATCATGCAGTTTTGATTTTCCTTTCTGTCGTGAGATGCTGTAAATGTATGAGGTAACTGTACTCATGATTCCAGCTAACGGAACGTTCTCAGAACGTTGGGTATCAAATAATTAAATAAATAAAGATACCAAACGATTTTGCACAAATTTTTTTTAACGTTATATTAGAAACATTAATCTTAAGTAATTAGTAAAATGTTTAAAAGGTGGATCTGCTAAAAAAATGTTTGAATAACCACGCAATAATGTAAATGTCAAAAAAAAAACTAAAACTTCAAAATAACAATACTTAATGGAAACATTAAGGAAATGTTTAGAACCTAAAACTGATGTCTTTTTAAAGCCGCTACGCTCTCAGAAATGAAGATATTTGATCTTGCTTACAAATGTAAACAAAGCAATTTCAAAGAAATATGGCGCAATTGTCATCGGACGTGTTTACAACCGGCAGTAAAGTTTTGGATTAGCATCGGTGTGTTAATAGCTTCTATATGTTTTAATAGTAGGATGAGTGCATGAGTGGTTTTAAAGATTGTTCTGCTGTTGCAGGTATGGAATCACTGATTGGGAAACAGTTTAGCCGGCAAGTAATTGAGCTGTTAAATGCAGCGTTTCCGCAGGCTGTGTCTGCTGTGGGGACGAGGGGCGGATAGAGCGCGGGTGGCTGCAGAAGAGCACATGAGACTGTATCTCTTTCATACAGTCTGTAAATTACTTTGACCTTTCTCTCTCTGTGTGAGAATGCACATTTTCTCATGCTGATTAGCCAACAGGAGTCACCACCTGCCCAGTCCATGTGGAAGGACAAACACAATAGACACCAGAGCTGGAATCAGATTGAATTCATCTTCGCCGGAATGTGCGTGAAACCGTCAGATTGTTTGAATTCAGAGGCAAGTGGAGGGAAGATAGAGGTTTTATTCCGCTTCATTTTTATCATTTTGTAGCTACACTCCTAAAACTGTGTTTCACGATGCCATAGAGGAACCGTTTTTGGGCGTGTTGTTCCCTAAAGAACCTTTAACATACATTGAACCTTTGTGTGTCACCAAAAGGTCCCTTAGACTAGAAAACAAAAAAAGCTAAGAAAGAAATGGTTCTTTAAGAACCTTTGACTCAGTGGTTCTTCAGGGAACCAAAAACTGTTGTTCTATGGCATTGCTGTGAGGAACCTTTTATTTTTAAGAGTGTGTTTGGATGATGGGGAGATTAGCTACTTTTGGAGGTGTCTTCCTGACATATTATAGCCCAGATATACATTCCCAAAACACTCTTGATGTGACCCAGAAATGGTGTTTTGATGTTAGCACCAACACTTAAAAGTATTTTAAACAACCAAACATAATGCATTACTAAATCTGTACAGCATAAAAATTAACCAAGCAGAGCGTAGTGCGGACGGTTATCCTCACGTTATTGTTAAAGATAGTTACAAAATGCTGT
>JAZGTK010023051.1:0-10074 GCA_036877625.1 Ambastaia sidthimunki | reverse complement strand
TGGCATTAGTTCCTCTGCTGGTCTAACAGTTCTTCCAGAACTCCTCACTGGTTGTGGTTGAGTGTTGTGAGAACGGTTAAGGAACATTCAGCCACGTCGATGGGTTTCCCTGTGCTGTAGAAATCCAGGTTTTCACTCCAGCGTGTGCCGTGTGAGGGAGAGCCAGCTGATGTCAGGAACACAGCCTCGTTCCAGATCTTTGTCTCTGTGTTCATCCAACATCAACTGCTTGAGAAACAATTATTATATAACACGATAGATATTATATCACATTTATTTTGTGTTTTAATTAAATGCAAATGAAAGTTCAAACACAATTTGTTATTCTTGCGGATAAAATTATTTTTGATCTAATCTTCGGAAGTGGAAGGAAACCTTATACTGAACACATGTCTGGTTTCTTAATTAACCTACCGTAAGATGAAAAAAACATTTACTCACCCTTCAGTCATTTCTAACCTGTGTGACTTTCTTCCATGGAACACAAATGGAGATTCTGAAAGTACTTTCTGAGGAATTTTGTGCATCCATCTTTCCCCAGAAAAAGGGAATAGCAAATTGCCAAAACAGATGTCCTGAGTTTGACTTTCACAATGAGATGACATCAGCTTAATTTACCAAATACAAAAGAAAAATATTCAAGGATATTGTCGCAATCCTCGATTATGTCAAATGGAAAACTCTGAATTTATAGATTCTTTAAGAATGTCATTTGTGCACTTGCTTTACAGCAAGAGTGTGTGTGTGTGTGTGTGTTTGTGTGTTAATGGCCCCCTGTGTAGCCCCCTCATGACCCTGAAGGGACAAGCAGGTTGGAAGAATGGATGGATGTTTTGTGCATTTGTGCTCAGAGTTTTGTTTAAGTGACAGCATGCAGCTGAGTTTACACATTTGTGAAATTTCCATTTAACAAAAAGAATAACTTACCTAATAAACCATTAAAGCACATTTACAGCTAATAACATGAAATGCAATCTGTAACTTATTTTGATTAAAAATGAACACAAATTATTAAGTACAACAGATCAGGGTTTGAAACGGTCTCTCGGCCTCACCCCCATTCACAGCCGTAAGTCTAGAATAATGATTTATAATTGGAGCTGTCAGGTCTGATTTTGCGGGAAATGTCAGTTTGACTTGTGGTTACATTATGTCTGTAAACAGATGATCTGGTTACTTAATCACTTATGTGGTGCTGGAATGATGAAGCGCTTAAACTTTTCATCCTGTTCAGAAAATAACTCTGTGAGTAACTTTTATGTTTTGAACAGAGAGGGCGACAGAGAGGCAAAAGTTACAGGTTGCAGCTTTAGGTTCAATATGAAAATGATGTAAAAAGTTTCATATTTTCAGCATAAAAAGACAGCTAAACATTTGACCTCATCAGTGAAAAAAAACTTTTATTAAAACTTTTATTAAAACTACCATATTTGTACAGTGTATGTAACTTAATCAAGTCATTCAGAACTGGATATGACTCGCTGTCATTAAAACAACATATCAGACATTGGAAGGAAGAAAACTTTCCACAATGTGTTTGGTTAGTTGGCAGTTTGGCAAATTTACTAAACAGCCAAAAATGTAGTGAGGTGTGTGTATGTGCACTGTATGTGTGTGTGAGTGTGTTTGCTTAACCATACATCGGGGACAAATTGATATTCAAAAGTCAGCAAAACCTGACAAATTTAGGGACGTGCACATTTGTAAAATCACAAAACGAATATGAACGTGTGTGTGTGTGTGTGTGAGAGGTATGTCTGGACAGAATTAGTCAGGGCTTGGTTCTGGTTGGGGGACCATCTGGTTGCCTGATGGTAATAATCTATGTGGTTGATGGAAATCAGTCATTATTACCTACAAATTTTACCTTTAACCAGACTTAACCAGACTGTTCTGTGTAACACTATGATCTTTTGTCTTTATGTCAGAATCCGTGTAAACTGACCCCACGGCTGACAAAGTTGCATATTGAGCAGAAAACAAAAGACTCTGGTATTATATTAATAAACAAAACAGGTCAGATGTGCTACAGATAAAACTGCAATACAGGCCAAACTTTTTCACCAGAGACATTATTATAATATAACTGCTGGAATACAGGACAGCTGGACACCAGACAGTGCTGAACACGATGTTGAACATGACAGATGGATGCCTGGATCAATTCAAGAGTCAAGTAGAGACACACAACTTTTTAAACAGTAGGAGCTTTTTTTACACACAAAAGACGTGATTACAGATAAGTAACTGAGTTCAAAGTGAAAAGTGTTTCAGGTAAATCTGAATGTATACCTAACGTATATATAATGTTTCCATTAAGTAACAAAAATGTTAAAAATTATATTTTGAAAGTTCTAGGAATGTTCGAAATGTCCAGTTTTTCAGATGCTGTATTAACGTTAGTTTGAGGAACATTATTTAAGCACTTTTTAAATTCTGTAACATTTAACAACTTAAGAATAACGGTTTGATATGTGATATATAATGTTCTACCAACTGTACTGCAATCATTTTTTATGACTTTGTGAGAACATTTAGAGAACGCTATCCTTTGTTCTAAGAACGCTCCTTGTTAGCTGGGACACCCTCTCAGAGTCCAGTCAAACCCATAACAAAACCAATCATGTATTTACTATAATCACAATGAGAGACGTGACAGAAAAACAGGGTCACAGCTCTCTGTAGCTCTAGGTTGTGCTGATGTTGAGCAACACACACTTCATTTAGAATTTCTTATCAGACCATCACCTCCAGCTGTTCAAATGATTTTATGACTCCAGCCCTCCACATTTCTCATCATTTAAAAATTAAAGTAACCGTCATTTTGATACAGTGACAAACATCTAACCTCAATTAAACAGAATTAATTTTCTTCAGACATCTTCTACAGATCTGTGATGTAATCTTAACTTACTTTCTTCTTTTTTTAAAGTTCCACATGGAACTTTTTTATCGTCTATTTTTAATTTTTATTTCATACATATTGAGTCACAAGACCAACAAACTGAACATCCAGTTCTTTTCTCATTCCACCACCATTAGAAAATATTGCACACGATCATCACATATGTGTCTTTAGACATGACGTCACTCCCACATAACTGAGGTTAAATGTGATCCACAAACGTTATGATCCATCAAACTGCACGTGTCGTTTGTTTATAATATCCACAAATATAAACCTGATGCGTTTCATTCAGTCTGTGTTGTGCAACAGCGCCTCCTACAGACCTGCGACATCTTTACACTCTCCACACACTGACTGTAACATTAAACGAGTAAGTTCAGTTTATTAATCACAGTTACAGAAAATCAATTGTGATATAAACTAACGTTTTTTCCTACACAACATTTCTAAAGCAGCTTTAGGTCCATCAGCTAATAATTTACAACTGCCTCGACACAAAACCACAGAAACTAAACATGAACACATATTTCAAAAACGAATGCATGTCTATTTTCAAACTATTTTTTGTTTATTTCTCTGTTTTCCTATGCATGAAAACGAATCATGATGCAATGTTAATGCAATGTTGCCGAGCCCGGTGGTCAGTATGGTCCATATGGTTTCCATTTGATCCGGATGTATAGCACACCGCTGTGTGTAAATCTGTGTAAATATACCTCTAAACCTTTAAACCATACGCTCCTCCAGGCGTCATGGAGCGCAGAACTTGGACCTTGTAATATTTACCAAGGAACATAAAGAACAATGTTGATCATTTAGCATTTCAAATGTTTACACATGCATCAAAAACATAATATAGAGTTTAACACACATATTGGAGGCAGTATGCTTGTAACTTTTATAAACATCACTGTGACAGTTTGCAAAGATTTATTACACAACACAACACACAACATCTCTTTCCACACAGATTTTATGTGAATTTATTCTAATTGTGTTTTACATGTCCTGTGATATAATGCAGCCATGTGTTTTTGTTTAGTTTGACAGTGAGGTCATGCCTATAGTGATGTCGTCCTTATATTTGCTTTAGGTCTGTACATATGTTTACATATCTCCCATTTCACATACCATTGTGTTAATAATTGTGTGTGTGTCACATGTGTGCAAACATGTGTTTTTTGTCATATTTGTTGTTTTGTCTGTAGGAAGCTTATTTTGCAGTACAGCTAGTTTTCAGATGCTGTTAATGTTAAATGTGAGTCTAATATCTCAAAGCTTGCTGGTCTATTTTCTCTACTGATCTACTGCGCAATATGTGATCAGTGAAGATTCACAAACTGATAATAATTCATACAATCATCAGTGTTACGATTATTGAAACAGATACATGACACTGGTAATAATGTTTTCTAAAAGTTCCCTCAAGGATATCAAAAACGTGCTCGCATTAACATTAGTTAAACGTTTTTAACCTTATATGTCATATATCAAAAAACGTCATTCCTAAGTAGTTGGTGGAACGTTTTTGAAACGTTACAGAATTAAAGATTAACTTTCAATACAGTTTTGAACATCCCAAGATCTTTCAGAATAACATTTTTTAACATTTTCGTTCTATGGGGGAAACGTTAAGGAATAATTTACAAATATATTGAAATAATTTTTGAAATATTTACAAAACAAATTTAAATAAAACAGATTGTATACATTGATCTAAATGAGCTATAAATGAATGACAGTGCGCTTTAAATGTATAGTAATAAAAAACAGATCCGTCCACACGTTTTGTCAACAAAGACGCACCTGTCCGGCCAACAGCAGCAGCCAATCAGAGACGTTACCGAGCCTCACGTGACTCAACCCGGAAGCGCATGTGAAGTGGACGCGCAATGAGCTTCACGCTTAGAGAAACGTATTGTGTTGTATTGTGTAATAGATACACGTGTGTTGAGGGCAGCTCATCTGTCAGACAGTTTTCTGATCAATCCCGCAGGATTACATTTATCTCCATTTAAACTTCATTTATAACATCTTCTGGTGAGTTGCAGTTGTTTTGTTAAACGCTCTGAAACTAACCGGGTCAGACATTGTGGTTTAAACTTGGACTTTACAAATGAATGTCAGCCAGCGACAATGTGCGTATGTTTAGTTTTGTGGTGGTTAAACACTTGACAAGATACTTTTGGTCATGATTTAATCGTTTACTTGTCAGCAAGGTTTGATTGTTATATATTACAGTGTAAATGTGTGTTGTTTATAAACACTTATAATTGACATTTTGACAAATTGACATTCAGTATATTTTTGAGAACTATTTATCTTTTATTTAATAAACAGACGATAAGCTGCCTTCACTATAAAAGTAATAAAGTGATACTGTGGTTCTATCTGATAAAATAGTACCAAGGTATTGAATAATTATGTTAATATACCATCGTATTTACATGGACAAACAAGGAATATCCCGTTTGCATACTTAAGCCAAACGCATTTCACACATAATCCCATAGAAACAATGTCTTTGAAGCAGAAACAAATATATATTAAGTAAAAATCTTGCCCTGTATTTTTTGTCAACCTCATTTCACCCAGAAACGTGACACAACGTTGATTTTTACAGTATATTTATATTGTGACTTGAATGCCACGTGCTGTCAGATCTACTTATACTGTCTGTATCTATAAGACACATAAATAATGTGGAGAATTTAGATTCTTGATTCTTTATTGTCATTATACAAAGTACAGTAAATTACAGCATATATTAGAGAAATTAGAGCTGATAAATTCTCCACCTGATCTCATTTCAGACATGGAGCAAGCAAAGCAGGAGGCCTTTGATCAGGCCAGACAGCAGGTGATCAAAGACGGCTACACGAGGGCATTCCAGTGCATCAATGAAGGTCTTAGTGCGGATGAGGCAGGAATCAGAGAGGAAGCGCTACAACTGTATCGGCAGGGACGACAGCACCTCCTCAGGGCTCTGAGCGTGCCCACTCAGGGCGAGGAGTGTGTGGGCCCTTCTTGGGAGGAAGCTAGACAGTTGCAGCATAAGATGCAAGAGACCCTCAACAATATAACCACTCGTCTAGCTGTGCTGGAGACCACCCCGGATCCCTCAGTTGAGACCGTCTCCAAAACAGCCCCTCAGAAGCTGTATCCTGATGTCCCAAAAGCTAAACCAGAGAGGCCGGGTCCACCACAGGTGCATGTTTCCAGCAGTGGGGCTGCAGGTGGGCTTCCGTCAGGGGTTCGAGGCCCCCTGTCTGTCTCACCCACAGCACAACACAACATCTTAAGTGGCCAGCCCCCTGCATACACCCCGCAAGCTGCCGATGGACACCTGACCATTTCGTATGGGACTGACTCGGGCGAGCTTTCACTCGTTGGTGACGAGTTTTACAGTCATACTTCCAACTCCACACCTTCTCCCCAAAGTCTTGGAGAAGATGGAGAGGAGCTCTGTTTTCTTTCTCAAGGGGTGCAGATCTTTTTTGTTACCCCTGAGGGGCAAGTAAGCGCCCCCTCTTACCCAGGGTACCTGCGCATCGTGAAGTTCACCAATGAGCGCTCGGAGAGGGTTCCAAACAGGCCACCTGGTTTCCTTCAGGTAAGAAATTATGAGCTGGTTTGTGTTGCATTGCACAGGCATAAAACAAGTAACATTATATCAACATTTCAGTATGTCATTGTCCCTTTAGCTACAGTCTGTACACTATAGTTTATTATACAGTAGATGTTTAAAACTTAAAATCTGTGCCTTACTGTCAGAACCAATCTTGATCTTTTATGGCCATTGAGGTTGATCATCTGATAAGATCAGTTCAGGAGGCTTGTTTTGAAGTCATGGTGTCCTGTAACCTACTTTCACAACCTCTGTCTAGCTCAAAAACTCCTGGCACTTTAGAGATGGTGTTGTCTTTAATGAGCCGTATCTCATCCCCTGTGGCCCAGTAGAGTCATGTGACCATGGGCTCAGTCCAATAAGCTTCCACCGAGTGATGTCATCCAGGAAATCCCCAGTCATCTGTTTGTCCGGTGTTACGGAATGATTTGTTGATCAGATCATGACCTCATGAAAGACGCTGTTGATTGAGTCATAATCCATATAAAAGCTCTGCATGACTTTTGGACCTCATAGGGTCTCAGGACACGTCAGCTGTGTCATGCTGGAGACAGAAGCTTCAGTTGCTGTGCTGTTGGATTGGACTGTAATCCAATTTAATGGCAGCAGTCATGAGAGCAGGATGAATGTTATCCTGATCTGTCTCCACCATCACATGCCTCAACTCTGAGAATTCCATAAAGACCTCATATTAAGATTCCTTTAATCCAGAGGGAATATTTGCTTTTAACCTTTTCACCAAATATCAAGTTATTTTGTTACATATTTCATAGTTCTACGCATAATTATCAAATAACTCTTTTGTGTAAGCCATGTAACGTTTGACATTTGCAGTATTAAACTGATCAAATCTGCCTTTTCACAATTATTCTCCATAATTTGCATGTTGTCACAATAAAAATACAATAACATATTTTTTAAAAGTCATGCATAAGTTGCCAGGATAATTGGGTGGTTGTTGAAGCATTGCTGTATGGTTGCTAAGGAATTCTGGATGGTTGCTAGGTGGTTGTCCCTGAAAATGGCTTGAAACCTTTTTTTAATGTTTATCAAACACACGCATCACTAATTATGTCATAGTCTTCTCTTCATCATCTAATCAAACCTGATGCATCAAGCTTCAGGACTTGAAGGACTCGAATGGAATTATGGAGTTAAGAACGTCTTAGATCTTTGACGTGCTATAATCAAGGTAACATGCTCTGATTTCAGGTTTCTAACTGGCTTTACCCCCTGATGGCCTCTAATTCTCCAGTCCTGCTGTGCAACACAGGGGTCTACATGTTCCCAGACATGATGGCTCCCACCCCGGGCTCTTACGTGGGGGTGGTCCTCTCCTCTGAACTTCCTCAGGCCGACCGTGAGCTTTTTCAAGACCTTCTGTCTCAGATGACAGACCTGCGTGTCCAGGTGAGCTGCCCTGTGCCACCTGCAGTCCATCTTCATCAATAAATGTTTTTCAAATGAAATAATGCTTTCTACTTAATTTGCATTGAGTTTAAACCAGTCTTTGCTGGTCTGAGGTGGTCTAAGGACCTATAGACATGACTGTAAAACTGACCAGACTGGAGACCAGCACAGCTAAGACCAGCAAACCAACCTAAGCTTGTTTAAAATGGCGTTTTCCATTGAGAGAACAGCTGCTACTGAGCTGGCCACCAAGTGTCTCCATCCACTGTATAGGAGGGGCAACAACAAACAGCCCTATTGTTGTGGAAATAACAGGTTGTTGTACCAAAGTCTGCTGACTCACTGACTCAAGAACAGTGTTTAGAGACAACAAAGGAATTTTTCCCAAACTCCTTATTCTGTCACAATACAGGCTAATGTTCAAATGCTCGTTTTTAAGTCACCGTTTGCTTTTAGTAATTGCTTGAGTCTGGTCCTGCATTCTTAATGATGCTGTGTTTTGCCTGCTGCCCACTATCCTGTATCCCCAAGGCATCAGATGGTGCAACAGATACCATCAACCTGGGCCAGAAGGTGCCACTGGGGCCGGCTGAAGCAGGGCCCCCTGCTGCCGAGGAGGACAAAGTAATTCCTGAATGGAGTGAAAAGGTGGCACATGGAATTCTGACAGGTAAGTTATCGTGCTTGAAGTTTAACTAACATTTAACCATGATAAAATATGTGTAGAGGATGGCTTGTTCCTTTAATACTTTGCAACAGTGTTACAGTAAATGTAAGCATTTCACTTCTAAAGTGACTTAAGGTCATTCCAGGTATGCATTTGATCATGATGCATGGAACTGAACCCACAGGCTTGGTGTTGCAAGCATCATGCTCTACTCAAACCTATTTTGACAGGGGCTTCATGGTTGAGTTGGGGGCTGGTAAAGGGGGCGGAGTACACAGGAAAAGCCATTCATAAAGGTGCATCCAAAATACGGGAGCACATCACCCCAGAGGACAAACCAGCTTATGTCAGCCCAACCGTGAGCAAAAGCCTCCACGTAGCCAAAGAGGCCACAGGAGGAGCAGTGAAGGTCAGCCAGTTCCTCGGTAAGAGTTCCTGAGTATTTCCTGTCCTCATTTATCAACTCACTGTTACTGAAAGGAACTCGAAACATCACGTCTCTGAGTTATTTCTTCTTGGGTTAAAGGTGATGAGGGAATATGAGACGCATCATTGACTGTTGATGTCTTCTGGTTGTAAATTCACTTGTGGTTTGACACGTTTCAGTGGATGGTGTCTGCACCGTCGCCGGTCACGTTGGAAGAGAGTTGGCGCCCCATGTGAAGAAGCAAGGAGCAAAACTTATCCCAGAGTCTGTGAAGAAAGACAAGGACGGCCGCTCCAACATTGATGGAGCCATGGTGGTCGCAGCCAGTGGAGTTCAAGGTGAAATGATTTACACCAGAAACTGTCTTCATCATTGATCTCTTATCTGTTCTCTGTGTTTGAGCTCATTGTTCTCATTTCATGTTTTCTGTATATTTATGTGAGACCCCTTCCTCCCATGTCTACTTAAAAGAAACAGTTGTTTTGATTATTGTTAACCCAACCCTAACCTAATTTTTGATAACCTATCCTAACATTATTGACTGAGTAGTATTTAAACTTATAGACGTTTCCATGGTGAGGAAATAAACGAGTGCCAGTGATTGTTGGATGTATTTCTACATTCAATGTCACTGAAATTAATTGAAACTGCTTTTACAGGCTTTGCAACCATGTGGACCGGCTTGGAGGTTGCAGCTAAAAACATCGCTAAGAGTGTTGCCACAGAGACGGTTACCACGGTGAAGCACAAGTAAGTGACTTAAATGTGTCCCACGAGTTGCAAATGCACACAAATTACAGAAAGCAGCACTCACACAAGTTCCCTGCATGTTTATTTGCAGATTTAGGGGTCTAAAGAACATTTCAGACCCTTCAGATGAAAAAAAGTAGAAACATTTTCCCCTTTACCTTACAAATATGCCTTTAATTAATGCTAAAACATGGCTGAATTTTATGTGTTTGGCTGAGTGTCAGTGCTAATAATTTATTGTCAATAATGATTTACTGATTATATATCAATTTTATTGTTAAATT
>JAZGTK010023049.1:0-10075 GCA_036877625.1 Ambastaia sidthimunki | reverse complement strand
GTGGTCGGTGAGAATGCAAACATGTGCTTGTTAGTATTGCAAGAAATATACAATAGTGAAAGCAGATGATACCAGAAGAAAACAAGTATTTTTAAAAATGGATCAAAGGGAGAAAAACACTATAAGAAAGAATAGTTTTCATTCAGTCTGATCTCATGAGAAAGTGGTTCATGTGATTTTTCCTTTTTTATAGAAAAGAAGGCATGCAGGTCCACCCCCAACCCTGCCCTTAAACTTTACCATTTGAATTGCCATAAGATTGTGTTGTTTTATGTAGTTAATTTTTTCAGCTTTCCAGTGTTTCATTTGTCTCAGATGTAGAGGTGGATTACCTCAGGCCATTACTCCTGGTAGGCAGCACCCCAGTTTTGCTCATTAATTTAGCCTAATTATCTAAACATATTTAATGGAGGGATGGGAAAGTGAAAGATGAAGTCTGAATGGAGATCAAATGGGTCTCATTAATTGGTCTTTCCTTTGCCTCTTGTTGCATTGAGGGGCTAACGAGTCAAACGCAGACATCCTTCTAAAAGACTTCATTACACCAAATTGACAGCAGATATTTCACTGCTGTGATGCTGTAAAGTACAAGAATATGATGAAATAAATAAATGACCAGAAAATTTTTGGAATTATACATTGTGTAAAGAAAGATTTTCCTTCTCTTTGAGAAAGAAGAGGGATAGAAAGTTTTATATCTAGAAATAAATTATTAATGTAAGCAAGAAATACTTATGGAAAGTAAATTATTTTTTTAATAATAATATTTTAATATTATTTTTTGCTGGGTGTTTCCTTAACAAAATAATAAAAAATAATTATCATGGAACAGAATGCAGATTGAAATTTTGATTCTTATGGAATGCAGATTGAAATTTTGGTTCTTGACCCCAAGAACCGTGATACCACCCATAGTATGTATCGCGTTACTTCGAACACCCCATCTCCCTGCAGCCCACCCACTGCTCTCCATGCGATGTGCAGGGATTTGCATTTAAAGAACTGCATTCTTGCTTATTTCTGAATGTAGATCACTACATACAGCTGCTGATAGTTTTAAGATTTTAGTTTCAGTTTTAAGTAAGTTGACACAAAATGATAAATGATTATTTCATTGATTTTGATTATTTAAAATCAATGAAGCGTGCGGCACTGGAGTGATGACCGCTCGCTCATAACACTGCAAACATTATCCTGACTTAATTTGTCATTATCAATTTAAGCTTATTTTTTTAAAGTAACATGGAGCAAAAATGTAATTTCTTGCTCTCATTCAGAGTAGAGCAGACAGTAGTGTGTGTGAATACTTGTGCTGTGAATACTGTGACTGTAATCATGGGAACGTGCTGACAGGTGTGATTACTGCAGTGGTATTCTGGGTAGTGAATGTTGCACACTAGACATGTTTTATCCACTGTTGTCCCTGTCTGAAGTGAACACTAAGCACTTCATCTTCCCCTTTGAAAACACTGTGAGAGACACTTCCATACTAACACACAGAGAGACAGACACACACACAACACATCTGAATATGGGTTGTGATTTTGCCGTTGCTTGGGTTTAATGGTGCTGTCAGAACTGATCAAAACAGTTCAGGGCAATCCCATCCCCCCGCTGCTTAGACCCTGTTTGATGACTGCGTTTTTTACTCTGACTTTCACTCAGCAGATTTGTTTCTACAGCATCACTACCAGCTGCACAGCTCTGCTTTCTGTCATTTTTTACAACATTTTCCATCTGTTGACGTCTTCTCACCAGGTTTATTATCATATACTAGAACTAAGATGAAAGACAGGGTAGGTGATTTTTTTTTTCCAGAAACATTTTTTGTTATGCCGGTTGAGGTCTCTTCACATCACTAAATAATATATTTACATCACTAAATATATTATTTAATGTATATATTATGACTAAAAAATATATTATTTAGTTTAATATATATATCTAAATATATTTCTATACAAATATATATTATGAAGAAGGCTAATGCAATGATAGGCTGTTCCACTTGCCTGTCAAACTATGAATGTGTTCATTTGCTATGGAGGAGGTGTGGCTTTGGAAAACGCTCTGAAGGAAGGGTGGGATCTTATGCTTTTAGAGCTAGATTGTTATTTCTAGCCTCTACAAAAGTTCCTCTTCACAATTGCCTACCTTTAATGTAGAAAACATTCTCTGAAACAAAAATAATATTAGTGGTTAAAATTGGACTGAAATAACCGTTTCTGCTCTAACCTGATTGGCTGATTGGCTTCTATGGAATTCCCAGTAGCTGGAGTTCACCAGATTTACTGATGAGCAGATATGTGCCTGTAAAATACTTTTGTATTTTTCATCTTTGGGATGGATATAAAATTTGATTACAAAGTGTACACACATTTGAGCACTCCTCATTCTGGTATGAACATGAAACTGATGTGGCTTGTGTTCACAAGTGATTTGCTTATTTTGGTCATGTTGTCTGGTCAACCAATTGCTTTACTACATATGCAAACCAAAAACAATGTATGTCCATTAAAACTTCTGAAAATAAAGTTAAAAATACAAAAGATCAAAACTATAATTTTCACATCAAATGTGAGAGGGTTTGTCTTTGATCAATTTACCTCTACAATAGGAATCTGTGATTTTTAGTGTTGGGCTGTCACCTCTGTCTCTCACATTGACAGGAAGTGAGTGGCACCTCTTAAGAAATATCTTACCATCTAAACCAAGCTCTGTTTCTCCTGCTCCGTGCTAATTGACTTCAGAAGTCCTTTTGTATTTCGCCTCTATAATTTGCATGTCTGCCCCGTTCTGCTGTGTGCTGACACCTACATCCAGCACAGCTTCCTGTGTTGTCAGGGCTAAGCGCTCTGGTATGACGCCCCTACCAAAATGCCATAAATTCTGGTGTCCAGATCAGATAACTGTAGACATAAAGTGAGTACAGAAATACCTTACAGGAAAAGCGTCTCAGTTTTCCAAAGTGATACGTAGAATGTTAGAAGCATGTTAGTATACTTCATCTAATAATGAGGGCATAAAAAAGAAATGTATTATTATTCATAATTGTGATTATTTATAATTATTAACGTAACTGGACCCTGTTCTACTTGCTTTCATAGTTTAATGGACACAGAATAAACAATATTAATGTATCCTGATTGATTCAAAGCCATTACACTCTGTTTTTAAGATTAGCATACTTTGCACATAACAGTATGATAAGCCTGAATTTACATAAGCAATATGGTATAACTGTAGGAAAACCCATGTAACTTGTGGTGACGTGTTGTTCACGTGTGATGACGTGTTATTGCACATGTGAAATTCATGTGTCTTTTCTGTAAGAGACAGTAAATTGCTATTTTTATTTTTGCATGAACTTTACTTTAAAAACTCAAATTCCAGTGTTTTCAGAAAACCGGCCGACAGCAACAGCAGTTGCCATGGAATGCAGTTTTTTGGACCTTATAGCACTATCACAACCTGTTTTTAGGAGATGTCTTTGAAGCTCAGCTTTTGAAATGGATTCGATTTTATTCAAGGCACCCACCTCAACAACCCACCGCCCCTCCCCTTAACACACCACATTGTCGTGGGCAAGAGAGCATCACTGATGTGGTGTGTTGTGGATCAGGGGAATAGGGCCACAAAGGGGACAGAGATAAAGTAAATAAAAGGAAATGTGTTGAGTAAGCGAGACATGATAGGGCTTATCTTCTTGTTTCTGCACTAGCTGGGAGACTCCAGTTACACATTGATGCCTCATAAATTCTTCTAACTGGCATCACTAAAGGAGCTTGTGACACACACACTACTCTTGAGGGGGTTAAATGCAAATCAATTATTAACAGCTGAGACCGGAATGGCCACAGGAAGATGGCTGTTGTTCTGCAGATGTCATCAGACATTTGTGTTACAGGTGAAGAACTGAGAAGGACGTCTTTTCTTTCCTTCCTCTGGCTGTTAGATGTGGATGAATTAGAGACCCATGTGGTTCTCGTCTGCTAATATCTAAGTACAGTATGGCTTACTATATCATTGATAACAATTTATATTAATGTTATATTTTTGTGTATTTATATAAAATATACTTATATATTTACAAGACATAAATACAAATACAAATATTAAGACATAAATATTATATTGTTAAAATGATTTTTGTTAGTAAATAAGGTTTATAGCATTTTAGTGTTCTGTGTAGATAACCACTGTGTGTCTTCAAATGTTTGTAATTGTAGTTCAAGTAGGTTGCCACATTCAGTTAACAACATATACAGTTATGAACTACTAAATGCACAGGCAACATTGTTACGTTTTCAAGTATCCCATAATACTTGAAACATAATTGCAGTATTATGGTGATTACTGGCAAACATGATGGTGATTTCAGAGTATTTCTGGCAAATATAATTTATAAACATTTTCATCTGTATTGACAGTTCTATTGCACACCTCACATGTTGGTAAATACAAAATAACATGCTGTTTCATGCAGCTTAAAATAGAATATAATTGTAATTGGAAATTGTGTGTGTATGACTAAGTTATGTTTTGACTGTGTGTGTGTGTGTATCTGACTTAGGGGGCAGATAAAGTGCTAATTAGTTCAGATATGTAGTGGATAAAACATGCCTAGTCCACACCATTCACTAGCCAAATACCACTGCATTAATCACATACGTCAGCACATATTCATAAACACTCATTAAAGCCACAACACTGCCCCTCCACACACAACAATCCGGTCAACACTAGAAGCAGTCCTGCATAGTCAGCTAACTTCATCAACAATGCTAACATTGTAAACACAAAGTAAAGTGCGAAGATGAGCTAATAAACAACAACAACCATTCACAGTTTAGTGTTCATTGGGTGAACTAGTCATAAGAAACAAAATATATTTCCTGATTAAAATGCAGCATAATAATGTATTTAATGAGCTCATAAATAATCATTTCAGGGCAGGAGAAACAGAGCTTGGTTTAGATGGTAAGATATTTCTTAAGAGGTGCCACTCACTTCCTGTCAATGTGAGAGACAGAGGTGACAGCCCAACACTAAAATTCACAGATTCCTATTGTAGAGGTAAATTGACCAAAGACAAACCCTCTCACATTTTTTCATCATTACGCAAGGCAAATCTGTCTGTTCAACATTCAGATTATATTTGATTGGCAGAAAAGAATATAAATTACATAAAACGACAAAAAAATGACATGAAATAACACTAAGATTTAAAAACACACAGAATCTATAATATGAAGATGTGCTGAAGGTTGTTATGGAGTTTTGTGAGTGTGGATGAAATTACCTCAAAGATTGAAGCACAAGCTTTTCTAAAGACGGTGCAAAGGTCTGTTTGGAGGAGCAAAAATTGGCCAACACTCAGAGAAAGAGTGAACATCAAATGATTCTTGGAGGAACAAAACCTGGATTGTTAAAGAAAAGTTTCATAGTTTCCAAGCAATTACACTTCAACAGAGAAACAATTCCTGCACAGCCAAGTCGATCAGAACCTTAATCATCACCTGGGATTTTACCTCACGATACACATCTGCTTCATTTAGATGGTATTGTTTAAATAAACATGTTAGTTAACACTTAAATCCCTATACAAATAACACTGGTGTTGCACTATCAATCATGTCTAAGCTGGTTTAGATGATCTTGCTCAGTCTCCAATGCTTAGCTCTGGCTTGTCTGGGAGACTTTAACAAGAGCTATAGTGGAGCAGGAGACATGCAGAGCTTGGTTTAGATAGCACAACTTACTGAAGACCAATTCTTAAAGCCACTGTTTATCAATATCAGAGGAAAGACATTTAAAGCTTCTACCCTCTGCAGAAGAATTACTGTGCTGCTGAAATTCTTCACTTAATCGTATTCATACAGCGTTCAAACAAGGTCTCCAAACTTACTTAGCACTATTTTATATTAGAATTGGTAAGTGCACAGATCTGTTGTAATATAAAGTTGAGCAGAGTTATGTGTGTCTTCTGTTTTATCCTGTTTGGCAACAGATTCATAGACAGGGAAAATCACAACTTATATTCTGATTGGTCGGAAACGATCGGTCACGTGTCTCTCTGTTCCTCTCTCAAAGACATTTTAAGATGAGATCAAATGAAAACACTCTAGATAAAAGAGCAATATATCTTATAGCAAATGAGGCGGCATTGCTGTCTGGAGTATCAACAGTCTGTTTTGTACCATCATCACGTACAGTGAGTGAACAGAGTGTGAATACACTTTGTATCGGGTAGAAACTAATTAGCCTCTCGTTTATGAGAAGACCTCGAATTCTGCAGGAAATAAAAAGTAGTTGATATTCATTCAGTGTATGAGTCTCAGCCAGGGTGTTTTTCCAGAAATATGCTTACAAATGTATTTAATTTTATAGATTAAAGGAAATAAGCAAAAATACATGGCTATAAAGTACAGCACAAGTTTTGGCTAAACTACTGAGAGCCAGTTTTAACAAACCTTAGAGTCCCTGCTTATAGTATATCCAATTTATATAATGAAGATGGAGTCCAAAAGCTTTTTTAAATCGGTCAAAAATTGTATTAGTAACTTGGTGAAAGATTTAAAAAATGCAAGAAATTGAAATGTCTGCCCTGGAACAAGCCTTTTAGATTAAGTTTGGACAAAACACCTGATAACATTTATTATGTGATAAAACTTTTAATGGATTCTAAAGCTGCAATCAGGTTAATTGTTCAACTGGATGAGAATTTGTCATATATTACACTGTCTGTATATAACAACCCATCAGATGCACATTGTATGCTAAGATGACTGAGGCTGGTGACAGTTACAATTGCCAGTGACAATTGTACATTTAAAGTAGTATTATCACAGTATCTTAAAAAACTACACACCTTAATGTAATAGTATAATTGCTTGATACTGATTTTAAGGAATATTTTCGTCTTAATATGGTATTATAGCTGTCATGAATAGTATGTTTAAAGCAAAGGTCTAAGTGGTGCTACATTATAATTAAATCTTGTCAGCATTAAATTCTTTTTATTAAAATATATTGAGTTGGTTGTAATCCAAGATTAGTCCTAACATCACAGCCATGATAAATCTTACAACATTTTGGCAAATTCAAAACAAACCTAACACAGTTATTCTGGCTAAACCAATGGTGTGAGTTTGGGGTGGGACTATCTTTTTTCTGTCCAATGAGGCGGATCGAAAAATAATCATCATTGTACTTTTGTAGCCTTGATTGGCGATTATCCCTGTGACTACTGCCACACAAATTACACTTCAACTTAAAATCCGAAACAACAGTAAAATATAAACAAATGGAAACAGACATTTTTGATCACCATCCTAAAGATCACATCTGAATCGCATCTTTAATCTTTGTGATAGATGTCGCACTGAGTACACGCTGAGATAACAAATGTGAAAAGCGGTAAAAATTGAAGTGGCTTTATTGATCAGGAAACAAGCACAGCATTAGCATATCTGGACCTCACAGCAGTCTACAAAAGGGAGGTGACCCTTACATCAAAGCAACAATGAGATGATGTAGAACTCTGCTAATTCCAGAGGTGATTAAATCACAATGTTTCGTCAAAGTCAGGTGACACAGCAGAAGCGCTCAGTGAAGTGCTGCCCTTCATCATCAGTGCATTGGTTTTAAATATGCACTCATATATGCATTTGAATCTTATGTGTTTGTCTTTTATTAATACCCCATTTTAATATCGTTATAAAGCCAATAATCTCAGACTCTATATGAATTCTACACACTCAGCAATTTCTGTATCCACACAGTACTGGATTCATTCAGCACTGTTGGGGAATATTTAACAGGCACTTTGCAGTTCAGTTCATTGAGATTCAGATTCTCTTTTTAATAAGATGCTGTAGGAACAAATTTAAATTGACACCTTGCAAAGATTTTTTTCGTTCACCAGTACTTCTGTGCCCACTGAATTTGACAGCACATTTCACAAAATCTTTTTGAAGCCCTGATCAAAATGTCAGTCTAGTGACAAGATCATTTTTCTGCCCTCTGAAATTTGTTCTGGTTCTCACTCAGCAATGACAAACCTGCCTTTTGACTTAATAACTCCCTTAAAATATAGTTTGTATTTTTTTTTTTTTTTTTCAAAAAAATATACTGTTTATATGTTTCCATACTCCAGATGTTTCAACACAGCACAGAGAAAAGCACATTAGTAAGAACAGACACACCTCAGGGCTTCGCTTAAATGATTCAGTCGAATTAAAGATATGAGGACAGAAACATTCTCGGCATCTGGTAAAATAAAGCAAATTTTTAAATCCTTGTATCTTTTTAGAAACAATATTACATCTGCAGAGCACTGAGCTCATCAAATCTTTAGTTCTATAAAGTATTGAATCCTTTCATCAATTTTAATGAAAAACAAAATCATACTGATGTCAACTATTAATCTGCTTACACAGATAAACTTTCATTGATACAACATATCTTGAATTTCTCACGGTTTCCATTTCCCAATAGTGTTGTATTTACACAATGTTCATAATTATCATTTGTTTTGCTGTGATGGTACGTGTGTAACAAGCCTAAGACACAATATATAAATCATTTTAGTTTTGTACTTTACATTTATATATATATAGAGAGAGATGTCTGTTTATAACTTTAGTATTTGGAATGTTAATAAAAGAATCTAGTGCATTTACTGAATTTGTGAATTGGGTTGGATACATTTTTTTCCCATATCAAACTCTGCATTAACTTGTCTTTTTCCATACATGGTGGTACCATGGCGACTAGAAAATAAAGAGGGTAAAGAAAGAGTAAGGCCACATCATAAATTGCACACAATGATTCACGTAACAATGAATGTGTCTGAACGCTTGCTGTCTTTGTAGAAATTTCTCTTCTTTGAAACTCCATTGAATCAGAGACAGACTCAACAATTATCATAAATGATTTGTGGTCTGTGCACCTCCAGCTTCTCCGCAGTCATACAGTTCCTCCCCCTCTCATTTCAGTCCTAATTCTAGAGTTTTCTTAAACTTCAACATCTTTCATTTAAAGACATTACATAATAATTAACAGCTGTACTTTTGGGGAAAAAAACATTCATATTCACAGACAAAATTATACATGTGTGGGTAGCCCATCAACATCAGAAACCCACGGGGACCGCAGCTAATCCTCTCATGAAGATCTGCTTTTCCTGTTGAGCCACTGGTTTGTTTTTCGTCAAAATTTCACCTCAATCTTTTCTTTCTTAAATCTGTCAAACTAAGTAGAGAATGTGATTGAGAGAGTCGTCACCTCAGACATTCACCATACACCATTTCGACAGGGTGCAGATTTAAACTTCAAATGCTTCACATTTTAAAAGAACCACGGGAAAGTAATTACTCCTGTTCGACTGGTGGACAAAGGAAGAGAAAAGACGGAACCAGAAAGAATAGTCACAATGAGACAGCTAAAGCACCTGTCAAAAAAGAGAGAGGAAAATTCAATAAATGGGCAATGGGGCCAAGATGGAGAACATTTCTCGATGATGGTGTAATCCAGTGGCAGATGAGGGGGGTAATTATGGCCTGGGGGGTAGTTTGAGATGCCCTTTCATAGGCAGTGTGGGCGTCAGTACAGTAGACTGAAAAGCTCTCTGTCTGGGTCTTTAGTTGCAAGTCTACCAATCAGCAATAAGAGAAAGACCTAACAGGTCTTCACTTTGGAATCAAGAGACTAAGCAAGCAATATCCATTTCTTTGACATTTGCTCTTTCAGTCAGTGTCTCTCTCATTCTGGCATTGCAAGAGTGCTGTGGCCTTTAAGATATGTGTCTCTGTGCTGTCTCTCAGTCTGGTGTTTATTTAAAAGGAGAGGAGAGAAGTGGGAGTTTGGTCTGAAGATGATCATGAAGGGGTTCCATCAGCTTTGTCCTCAATGTGAAGGCTTATGAGGCTCAGGCAGGTTTATATAGCGAGTTTTCCAAAACCAAACAGCAGACAGAATATCAAGACATCAGTTAGGGCTTTTGTGCCAGGACCTGAATTTCTGGGATCCTCTACCCTTGTGTTGGGTGGACTGCCAGGAACCTGTGAGCAAA
>JAZGTK010023048.1:0-10075 GCA_036877625.1 Ambastaia sidthimunki | reverse complement strand
TATTTAACTAAAATTAAACATCCAGGCATACTCACGTTGCGCTGCAGCTGCGTTCTGCTGATATTGGTGATATTGAGAGCGAAGAGAGTCTCTCGAGCACCAACATACAGCATGTTATCCTCCTTACTGAGGAGCAGAGAGGTGTAATTGAAGACTCCATTGGGTGAAAACCTCCTGGCTGACCTCTCGTTTGCATCTATCAGCAGATACAGAGAAAGGAGAGAGAAAAGTGAGGAAGACCGAGCCAACAGAATCTACTGTAAAGATGATAAATGTACAAAAGTTAAGCATGTGACAGACTTCATAGTACATGAGACAATAGTATCACACGGCTGGATTCAGAACTAACAGCTGCCAAGGGAAAGCAAATAAAACTTGTTGCGAACACCAAATGCTTGAATCAATGATGAATGAGTGTGTGGTCAAATGTAGCTCACAAACAGATGTTCATCTCTTAATCAAAGATGCTGCACTGTGTCAATATAAGCTCCTGTAGGCTGTTTCTCTGTTTCCATGACAACCACCAGCAATAAGTAATAGCATCTTCCCTGCTAGTAGGGGGTGTTAGCTTAAACACTCAGGGATGACGTGATTGGCTAACGTCTTATGAATTACTTCTCCACATAGTGATAAAAAAACTTTGCATGGCTTTTTATGACTTCAGACAAGCAGCTTGAGAATTTGGAAGCAACTCAGTCAATGAGAAATGAAACAGGTGTTGAAATACTCTTTCTTGTCTCTCCATAGCGTGGCAGGAATGAAGAACTGTCATTCTTCAACAACATCAATTCAAGATACAGACTCTTCTAGTGTTAAGACGCGTGTTGAATCAACGCTTCAGGCGGTAAATACAAACTTCTTTGCTACAGAGTAGGTGACAAAGTGTTGTAAGTAAGTCAGCTGTAAGTAAGTCATCAATCAAAAAGACAAAGCATTAAATTCTCACCAACATTATATCTAATACAAAGTCAAATAGTATAATAAACGCAGGGGCTTCGAGGCATACAAATGCTGCCATTGATTTAAAAAACCCAGCAGGTGTATGTGATCCTCTGCTTGTAGTTCTTACTTAGAGAACATGTAATCGTTGCACTGATTATTCTCCTGTGGTTGACTTTGAGCTAAGGTAAGACTCTAAAAGCATCTGTTTCTCTGGGAGCTGATGCGGAGGGTCTGCGCACTCACTTCCTGAGCCACAGGGGAGACGATACGATAATAATAGAGCATGAGCCCACAGCCAGGAGGGCTTATTACAACAGAATCCAGTCTGCTAAACCACAGGAGGATATCAACACGGCACATTAGTGCCAGGCTACTGGGGTCTCTGCCTGTGTGTCTTTCTCAAATTTCTTCTCTCTCCGATTACAGGACGAAACAGGGCACCACTCAACACTGGCACCATTCATTTCAGACGGTATGGGGGGGAATTTAATGGTTATTTAGCGAGACAAGGATAAAAGGCCAGTACTATACAGGGCTTTGGAGGGATTTGCACAGACAGAAACTGCTCCCCAATTATTGTCCCAAAGGGCTAACGCTGTAACTTTCTTCCTGTAGCTCACACAATGAAGCAAATAATTGTCCCCCGTTAGCGGAAAATCACAAATATAAATGTTTTGCTTAACATTTCAACCGTGAATGTAAATGATCACCATGGGTTGTTAAGCAAATTTGTGTAAAACTGACTTATGAAATACAAGTGGTTGTGTCAATACAATACAAATCAGACTTTAAAATGTATTATATACCCTAAGGAGTGCGTGTGAAAAACTTGCTGTCTCTATGCCAGGGTGTTGCTAGTGTTTTTTAGCCTGCTGCTATGTGGTTGCTAGGGAATTGCTAAGGGGTTTCTGTGTGATGGTTGATAGTTGTTTTGTGGTCATTTATGTCTGTAAAAAGTATAATCAATAATAAAAGTGATGCAAAAAGTATTACTTACTATTAGTAAAACTGTTATACTATTAATATAAACAATACAGTCACTCTCTCTCCCTCACTAAATCTGTGGTATTATTGTTTGAACTGACAAAGGTCAGTTCCCACAGGGCAATTCCATGACGACAACAGCTGTCATTTGCTTCCACGAAGCTACACTGATGCATGCTGGGTAAAAGGCTTATCCTTATCCCACTCATGGGCGAAAAAGAGGGCCAAAAGTGTCAACAAAAGTGAGAGGTACTTATGAGAGGCAAGTAGATATGGTCTCTGTATTGAACCATAACTCTGATATCCTTGTCTTGTTGACTCTTATACTTTTTCAGTGTTTGCCATGCACAGAGGTTCTGTTGTCTTAGCAAATGCACAGCAATGCCTGTTCTATCGCATGAATCATTTTACAGGTTCCCGACCAGATTCTCTGACTCATCCCTAAAGAGAAAAAACTGGGTATCAGCTCTTATTCCAAACCCCCCCGCTGTCTCATCTTCACAATTCTTCTGTTTAAAGACAATAAATCATACTATAGCCATGTAAGATTATTTGTGTTGCTGTGAGCAATACAAGATCATCATTGCCATTATGCAATTACATGTCATTTTCTTTGGAGAAAGCTAAATGGATTGTCATATCCGTAGCGCTTTGCTTTCTAATCCATTTAGTGAGAAATTAATTATGCAGGCTTTCAGGGAACCCTTCCATGTTCGGTTTTCACAGCGGAATTCCCAACGGCTGTTCTAACAGTACATGCCCAAAGTTAATTAGAGACACAGAGTATCGCATGAAATAAAAGGCTGTCTGTATGAAAGATCAAAGCTATGTGTTTTGCTTAGGACCCAACAGACAGTTAATTTAAGTAGATGCTACATCTGATGATTTGAGCTTTCAGAGAAAAATGCTTCAAAGATTTATGCCTGTTACAATCCACCACGTTCAGACAGAAAATACAGTTTGCTTTTAGTTAAGTTGCATAGCTGGTAATGTGTCAACAGTGTCAGCTGCTGACAGCACTCATGAACATTTGCTAAAAGCATTTATTAAGTCACAACTATAGAAACTAAGTCAATTATATTTGTACAGCGCTTGAACAAACTTAATGCCCAGGGGAAACTGAGGCATGGAAAAAACTCACATATGGTATCAGATTTAGCACAGTTAATAATTTACATCACAAACAAATAGGTTCAATTTTATTAATTCCAGGATTTGCCAAGAGTTGGATTACATCAATAGTCGTTTGCATTCCCGGAATTTTACCTTTTGAATTTTGCAACCTGCATTTCTCAACTCAAATTTAGCGTCTTGCAATCTTTGAAATTTCACAATTTCAAAACCAACAAATTGAAAAATAAAACCTGAATTTTAATTCATAAAAATTCAGGATAATGAATTTGGTGGCTTTTTCAAATGTAAGCCCTTATGATATAAATCTGACATCATACTCATACCAGATGTGTTTACATTATCTCTCAGCTTCCCAAGTGGCAAGTAAACAATTCATGTGGTGAGAAGAAAGAAATGATGTCATCTCCAGGTGTCAAGAGAATGACAAGCGCCCTGTTGCCTTAATGACATAGTGCTGTGTGCCTGGGCAGTGTTTGATGTTGGTTCTGTCTGTACAGCAAACAATCTCTCCTCAATTATTCTGTTGTAAACAGTGCTTAAGAATTATGATGAAGACTTCTTCTGGAACACAGAGATCCTCTTTCTAAGAAGGCTATGAACAAGCTATAAATTATGCATCCTGTGCTTTATGGTGATTGCAGAAAAAGGACGACTGTTCATGGGTCAGTGAGGAGCATGTGTATTACAGAAACTCAAGTCATACTGTAATCCTAGTTATTGTCCAAAGGGCTTTAATACACTATGTGTTAGACATTAACATTTGGAATGTTAATTGTAAGTATAAGGGTGCTTGTAAAAGTACACATTTGTTTGTGTTGCCTTTTTAATGACAACATACTGTACATGGTCACTATACAGCGTCTATCTATAAAAACAACATCTGTTTGTCTGTCCATCACAGATGTTATTTAAAACCACACAAAATTACATTTTATGTTGTTCTCAAACACTCCCTCACTTCCAGAGGAAGTGGTCAGCAAAGTGTTCCTGGAAAACTGTAACCTCTTTTACAGAGTGTTCTTTAGTGTAATTCCCCTTTAAGAAAAAACTTCTTTCCCAAGAGGGTGGGGCTTAAGAGAACTGCACAATCCCTTCTCACACTGCTCTGTTTTCATTAATGCCACACACTGATGAGAAATGACTGCTGAGCTTCTCCAGTGGAGGAGAACAGAACGGAATGACGCAAGACTTAGTTTGCACGTCAAAAACGTTCTGTACAGCTCGCTGGGGCAGGATCTCCCCATTCCAAAGAACTCAAAAAAACTCCACATTAAATATTAAAACAGATGATATAACAAGAGGGCAATTTGAAAAAACAACATTAAAACATCAAGTTAAAGGAGGTTGATCCATTAAAACGTCTGGTAGAGAGGTTGGTGTTTGTTTACAAGTTGGCACAGGTGTTTTCTTGTTAGTAGTACAGAAGTGGCAGCTTGGAATTCTGGGTAAGTTAAACAACAGCTTGGTGCATAGAACAAGAGACTTTATAAGAGAGGGTAAGACAGACCACCTGTGTAAAAATAAATCGTTTGAAATCATAACACTCAACATCGCCGTCTCTTAGAATGTCAGTCCCGCCTCTCGGTTAAAAGAGCCAATCATCTTTTTGATTTAGTTTGTTTACTCGGGTTTGTTAACGTGTATTTGAGTGACTTGAGCTATGGAGGCTAAATTCATTACACTGGTGTTGTCCAGACGTTATTGCTAATTTGAAAAATGTCATTTAAACACAGTCTGTGTGTTAACAAGATGGCTTTGACAGAAGCCACATAAACACTTCCAGGTCAGAAAGACTCACCTTAAAAATAAATGAATCAGGAAAAATGTGCATGATGTTCTTCAGCTAAAAAAAATCAATCAAAAAATTTGTGTTGAATGAGTTTACAATAATCTGGAAGCAGGAAGACTTCACAAGTTGCAAAGGAAGGCGCAATTATGGTTTTAATGAGTAGTGTGGTAACATTTTCTGGTGAAAACAGGCCAATTAAACTTACCTATAAAACAACAAGACTTCTGCCCTTACACAACCCTGCAACATTCTGTATGATATAATTATACAATAATTGTACAGAAAACTGGACAGGATGGTCCTGTTTCACGATGACTGTTGAGACTCCATGGTAACATGAAACAGGTGCCAACAAGTAAATACTGTAAATACAAGACAAGATGGATCAAGACATTTACCAAAACACATGGTGGAAATGGGCGTAGGAGTTTATATGAGTGTTTTTGCCTGACAGGTCTGACAGGCTTGATTTATTGGTAAGGCTCAGCAGCATTTCACGATGTGGCTCTAATATATTTCAGCTTTGCCAAGATCAATTCAGTCACAAAGGAAACGCAATGAAAATGAGAGGGGTCTATTTTGAAGCTCACAGTTCTATTAGTGATGTGACAGAACTGTATGAAATTCCTTCATATTGTAACTGAGACTACAGTTGTCTAGTTAGCATAGTACTGGGTTAGAGATGTACAAATCTGCACAAGTTTTTACTACCCAGCTAGCAATTTCAGATTGTAAAACCTTTATAAAACGTTTTCATTAAGTTACCAAAAAAATGTTTTTTTAATTAACATTCAAAATCTTCCAATTTGTAGATATTTAAGATTATTGCTTATGTATTAAGATTATTGCTTGGTTAAAACAACCTTTTATAATTCTGTAACATTTTTAAAACATTCCACTAACAATTTAAGAATAATGTTGACTAGACTGTCTTAAGGAAGACGTATAATTAGGCTGATAGAATTTTGTATGTTTCTAGGAGTCAAAAACAGACTCATGAGAATAAATGGCATGAGATTTTGTCACAGAAGCAATTCTTTGTTGATTATACAGTAGCAGTGGTGTCTTAAAGGGGATGATTCTAAAGACCTCTTAAGACCTTTTTAAAGAGGGTTTTAGAATGCTATCAATTACAACACGGTAAAGCAAAAGGCAAAAACCCTCTTTAACAACTTGTGTCTAAATGTTCATCACCTTTAAAGGCACCACCGGACAACAACAAACAAACAAATGATAAACTAGACAGCCATCAATTAACATTCCTAAAGTGGATAATATTAAAAACACACAACTTTATATGCTCAATACAGCGTCAAATGAACAAGCATGTACAAGTTTTACTTCGTGATTCGAGTTAATAAACACCTATAAGTAAGTAAACAAGGGCCATTCCTTCCTCTCATGTTACAATGTGCCACAGGAGAAGCTCCTTGATGGATGTGGCTGAATATTACGAACAGATCATTCGTTCCAGGAATGTTGCGTTTCCACACGCATTCGGTTTTGGAAATCTTCCACGGGTAACGCAGACCGCAGATCTCTGCAGCTGCAGGCCTTGTTGACTGTTAAGCATGTCTGATCAGCTCCAGCCAAAACCTTTTAAAGAATCAAGCACAGCCTTGATCATCCTAACATGTGCACGCTATATATTATACTGCGGATCATGCAGCATGCGATGGGTAGGCATTTGACAACACCGTTGTTTCAATTTTAGATTGTGCCAATAAATCAAGACAGATTGCAAAGGTCAGGGATGAAGTCCAAGGTGGGAATTTGATTGTAACCTTCACTCTTATAAATAGAGATCGCCAAAAGAATCTTTCTATACTTTGTGTTCCCACTGTAAATGCATTTTCCAGCTTTACAAGAGGGAAAACTGGCTGCACAGAGCTATAGCGTAAACCGCTTATAGGTGTCGTTTTAAATAGCTTTCTAATACGCTTTAAGCAGTGCAGCATAGTGTGTACTATAGAGAGGAACAAAAGAAGACAGGCTGAGCAGATGTACACTTTCTTCCCTCAACTCCTGATCCTTCCTGATAGACGCATAATGAGAACCAGACCAGTGTACACATTATAACACACACACACACCACACACACACAAATCCCCATTCATTATTCATGCCAGATTAACTTCTTTATTAGCATGGAGGGAAGGTGGAAACCAGCAAAGGAAGGAGCACCCAAGAGAATGTTTGTGCCAGTGGGACAAAACCAGTCCGTTTTCCTTGGTAAACGTGTGCTGTGCTGTAGATCCAAATGTGTTTTACATTGCTGGCTTCTTATTTATCAGTGAGCTAGATTCAAATCTGATTCACTAATTGAGTGGACGTTCATATTGGGAATGGAACTCATCAATAGGTTTAATCACACTCATATTTTTTCCCTAAAATGTACACATACAGTATACGAAAAAAAATGTAATATAATCTACACCTATGATAAACGTTGGTCACTGTCTTTTATCTTCAGAGAGCATTAGAGGAGCAAAGAGAAAAAAAAAGGAACTAGATGAGAAGACGAGAGACTGAATCAGAAAATGAGAGATGAGAAGTGGAGAGAGAAGGAGAGACAAGAAGAGAGAAAGACGAGATGAGAAGAGTACATGGGAAGAGCAGAGAAGTTCTTATAGCTCAATTGGTAGAGCATTGTGTCAGCAGCCCGAAGGTTGTGGGTTCAAGCACAAATACTGATAAAATGTAAACACTGAATGTGTAAACACCAAATCCACAAATGTAAACGAGAAGAAAGTGAAGTGTTTTTGGAACATGGACAGGACCGTGTTTATGTACAGAGGGTTGACAGGAGAGCAGGGCTGGGCAAGTTTAGGCAGGTTTAACACCATTATTTCCTGAACCAATTTAAGGTGAGGAGTAAATGTGGAAAGGATTCACAGGTGGGTGTACATATGTTGACATCTAAACTTTTTTGTCTTTCAACTACAGGACAAACACAGCAAACCCACAATTACCTGCCTCCTGTCTTCCATCACTCTGTCTCTGCAGAAGGATTTGCAATGTTACACATCTATACCTCTGACTATAAATATTGTGTTTAATAAAGCAGCACATACCTGTACTTTATCTTACACAAAGACAGACGACCTCATACATGTCGCACGCCACTGCTTGAACAAAGCCATGTTTTGCTCTTAAGGGCATTAATGTTCTCCATCACAAAAGACTTATTTGCCTCGGTGATGAAAACTATTAAGTACCATAGTAACTTATTAAAGCCATAGTTCGCAGTGTTTACAGACACATTTGTCCTGTGTTGTGCATCTTTCCTCAGTTCACCCCAGCCTGCAAAAACTTGAACGGACCCGCCCTAAAGTGTCTCCCATTGATGGGACAGGAAGTGGGCTGTCTGTAACATGACAGATGTTACGTTAGCGATGCAGCAAATAGATTATTATGAACAAGAAGGGCAGTATTACGTTGTTGAAGAGACTACTGACTCATCTTGAAAGACAGATAAAGCCTGTAATAGATGCTTTGCTGCCCAATGATGATTGATGTAAAGATGCATGTGTACGTAACGCCACAGTGGTATAGCAGCTACGTATACACAGCAACACTTCAGCAGCTGTTACTGTATGTTGGAGACAACAGGGTCTCCAGCAGGCTGTAGCCCCCCCGGACATCTTAGCACCCTCACTGCGGAGGGTCAGTTCAGGACTGGCTTTATTTATAAACCCCTGCCTGCCATTGGGGACAGGTCTTTCACACACTTTACGGTAAATGGGTAATCTACACATGTGGGCAATGAGGAAGGAGACAGACACACAGCTACCCATTGACCGCCAGATATGTGTTACTCTAACAACAGCTGATGCAAAGACAATGAGTGAGTGCCTGTCAAACCAGTCTGATATGGATGATCGTGTTTGTCTAAATTAATTCAAAGCATTAAGGTGCAGTAGTTGGAGGATTACGTGTTTGGGGGTGAAATACCAATGGTTGTGCCACTTTATACGCAGTATTTCAGAGTAAACACCTGTAAACACTCAGTAAACAGCATAAATATTCACTAACCACCCTATCAGCTTAAGCAGGTGATAAAAGTGTTAAACTAGGGCTAAATACATTGAAATAGAACTTAAATAGTGACACACTTTGTTTAAATGCTTTGTATTCAATGCACAAAAACTTCCTATACAAATTAGGATTACTATAGATTGCTATAAGATTACTATAGGCTTACAAAACCTAGTGCTATGTTCAATGCAAAGTAGGTGGCAAACAGAGTTTTATCTAAACAGAAATGGTGGTGCACATTTCCTTTTGATCCTATTAGCAGTAATATATCAAACGTTTGGTGGTTGCTTGATAGTGTGAGTTGCTACCTGTATGTGCATTTTTTGCATGTGTATGTGTCAGCGTGAAAGTTGCATCCATGTGCTTACTGTAAGAGAAATTGAGGCGTGGGGTGACATCATCTTCCATTGCTTGACCCCATCCAACCAGGACAAGAATAAGGAGAATGAGGAGAAAGAGGGAGGGTACTGGGAGAGAGAAACGAATCGTGCTCAGTGTCCGCATTTTGCTCCTCGGGGCTCAAAGTGTTCTTTCTCAGGATCTTCTACCACTCATGAAAATCTTTTTCCTTCCTTTAATTTATTTATTTCCCTGATGCGACGAACAGAGATCCTTCCACACGCAGGGCCTCACGATGGTGGACTTCTACCAAAAGACAGGTCCTCAAGGACAGTGGAACAGCTTAGGTCAGTCTCCATGTGCATTTGTAGACTATCTTGTAGGCTTCTCACCAATCTATAACAAACAATACACAAGAATATGCACATTAACACGAGACAAGCATGAGATATGGGTTACTTCATCTAAATCAAAATAGTTTAGTATTTTCAGTAAAACAAATGCCCCATGAATTGCGGTCTTGGTAGAATATTAATCTACCTTTTTAGGATTAATATACTTGCAAAGGATGTACTAATTGCCTGGCAGATGGGAGGAGCCCCCACACACAGTCCTCTCTCCAGCAACCCCCAGGCTTGCATACCCAGAGACGCCCGGAAGAGTTGCCCCATTAGTGACCCGGAAAAGATTTAAGTTGGGGGCTGGCGCATTCGAGTGTGGTCTGAATGTGGATTTAATTAGGCTCATGCATATAGAGCTCTTTGTTACAAACTTTCATCTGTTTTGAAACGGAGCAAACATTCTCTTTATGTTAAACAAAACCCACACCCAGTCTGGACTGAAACCTAT
>JAZGTK010023047.1:0-10075 GCA_036877625.1 Ambastaia sidthimunki | reverse complement strand
ATTATCGAAATAAACCACCATTCACACCAAACGTAAATGATTGATCCGCATTTCATCTACTGATATTCTACATTATACACAGCATCATAAATGACAACCTCTTACTCATCTTACTAAATGTTCCTTTGGGGATGAAGCAAACACACAACACTGGTCTGAGATCAGATCTCACAGCAGAAACAGTATGTTGTGGTTGTTGGCAGTGACTCTTCAGGAAAGCTGAACGAATGAAGGTACGAGCTGAAGTTTACCTCGCAGTATCAACGCCGGTCCTGCTGAGAGGACTTCAGAGGAACCGAATTTCCTCACGTGTCATGTTTCCACGCTGCTGTTCTGTTGTCCTCCATTAAACTCACAATCATTTCCCTTGAGGAAAAGCTGCGTTTGGTTTGAAGGCATCCAATGTCGCAAAGCCCATATCTCCAAAACCACGGGTTCGTATCCGCCGACAGCCTCCAAAATCCGGCGTTTCCTTCTCCCTCCGGCTAAAGAAACATCCCAAACGCCAGCTCAAATTCCTGCGCAACGTTCCCGACGCCCGTCACCAAAGCCAGGACTCGATCCATCGCGCTTCCGTCCGCATCACACCCGCCTGCGCCCATAAACCCGGATCAGATCTCAGCAGGTCAAACCTCCGTTACAAGCGCTTCCCCGCCCCGCCGTCTCCACACCCGCTTAATCCACAGTCACCGATCGCCCTCCGCGCCCCCCACCCAGAAACACATGACAAACAGACGCGCAATGTCTCCTCCACACAAGAACAAACGTGTCGTTGTCCGTCTACAGAAATGCCGTTGCGTTCATATTGTAAATACTCCTGATGAAAAGCGCTTTCCGGGACTCTTAACAGACAGATGGGCAATTCACTATTAGTTGAATCACCAGTCTTATATAACTAGCAGTGGTTTGCATGCACTGAATGTGTCAGTAAGAGGTTTATGTGCCGGATTGATTGACTGTGTGGACGAGCTCAGCTCTGATGCGCAGATTTCACTTCCTGTTCTCCCCAGACTCTCGTCATGTGTCTGCCCAGCACAAGCTTCTGTTTTCAGAAAGGCAGGAGGAGGACTAACTAACTCTGACAGCCACTAACTAACTCTGACAGGGACTAACTAACTCTGACAGCCACTAACTAACTCTGACAGGCACTAACTAACTCTGACAGCCACTAACTAACTCTGACAGGGACTAACTAACTGCCATTTTATGCAGTATAAATATACAAAAAATGCAGTAAGAGCTAAAAAGTGTCTGTAAATGACACCCCAGAACGTCTGCTATAGAAGAGAATTATCAGTAAATAATGATTTATTTTCTTTATGATCCTCACACAAACCTGCTGTACTGTATGAGAAGACTCAGAATACAGCAGATGATGATGGAGTAACTGTTCTGTGATTTATGGGTTTTTGGAGAACTAATTAAAGTTGTACTATGGAAACAAGCTGTGTGAAGATAAAATACCAGCATGCAGGTTTGGATCAACATTTAAGTGAATAAATAATGACAGATTGTGTGAAAGAATAAAGTTTTGTTCTATTTTCTCTAACCCGTAGAGAGCGGCCAGGCAGAAACTGCTCAACACACACTGTATAGGAGAAACCTGGGGACTGGTTTGTTTTTCTGCAGCTGAGTAATATTAAGTGCTTTCAAACTTGTTGCTAACGGCTCAGGACTGTCTGTGGCTAAAGGTCTTTTGTTTGGTTAGCAGCTGATGCAGATGAGCACCTGGAAACAATCTGTTCTGTCAGTCAAACAGCTGCTTTCGTTTCCGCTCCTCTCTCCTCTCTGCTTCTCGCTGTGTGTCGTGTCTGGGGTTGTTCGCTGCCCTTGATAACTGGATCTTCCTCTGTAACTTCCTTCCTTTGCAGCCATTATTTCTGTGTAAAAATGTAAAAGACATTCACCGGTTGAGTTGAGGAAGAGAAATGAGACGTTCTCTGTGTTTCTCACTTCAGTCTTCTCTCAGGGCTTCTTAAAGAGAAGAATGATTCCCTTCAGGCTTTAAGGATCATGAAGTGAGGGTCTCAGTTTATGTTGCTGCAGGTGGGGGAGATTCAATGGCTTATGAAATAATGTCATAGTCCAAGATTTAATTTTAAAGGCAGAAATAAGAACTGGACACAGTAGTTCAGGTTTCTGCTCGATGGCCATATGATGCCCACAGCACACAAAACATCACTACACATATTGCTTTGCAATTTTTAAGTTTTATTTCCAGGACAGTCTGTTCGAGAAATAAAGTTACTTCATCATCCACAATGCCCGGGAATCATGTCACTACACTAATGTTCTATACACATTCAAACTCTCAGTGTGATCTGCACATCACATGACTACTTACGTTTAAAATGAGACACATTTCCGTTCTGTCCTGCCAAGGTTATGAGCCGCCATCATTGGTGGAGACAGTGCTGTCATCATTATGAATCAATGACTGACAGGTGTACGAACCAATGAAGACCACAGCACTGATCTGCCCAAACAAAAGTGAAAACAAGAAAGAGGGGAGGGAAAATAACAAAATAAAACATTTCACCACTTACATGGAGGAACATACAGTAACATACAGTGTGGCAATTTAGATAAATTCACTCAAGCATTTAAACATGCTTATATGATTATAAAGAGGTGGATCTTGGCTGTAAAGTGAACCACATCATGACATGAGGCTGGAGAGCCATACTGTATGTTTGATCAAATGTAGCTGCTTATATTGGTATGGTGTTACTGTAAATGCTGTTTTTGCATCACTGTTCAGTAGAAGAGCTAAACTCAACTATATCAGATTGCATGCAAACGTACAGTAAGCCTGAGTCTTACTGTAACTGTAACAGAGGTGATAAGCGTGCCGACCGCGTCTGCTGTAGATGTACTGATGCACAGCACTGCTTCTTCTGCTGTTCTGCTGATGTGAATTAACAAACACAATACATCCAACTGTCTCGCTCACTATAAAAAGCCACAACAGTTTCCTGTTGTTTTAAGAGCACCGGCCAATGGCACCGTTCATTTCTGTAACAAAAAAACACATTTGTGCATCATAGACCATAATGCTCATAGTTAATAATATGAATAATTTGAATATGCAACAGAAAATATTATTAAGTTATTAAGAGCTTATGATGTAAACATTGGTGCATAAAGTGGGAACATATATTCTCATATACATATACATTCATTATGTAGACAGATATGTTTGTGCGTGCTCTGCATCAGGCAGACAATGACAGCTGGGCCGTCTAGCTTTCCAGCAGCTGGTAGTGTCACAAATTTCCACCTGTGGCCAAGATATATTCTGCCCTTGGGTGACCAGTTTAAATGAATTCAGGCACCACAAGGGTGAAAGACAGTGATTTAGAGGTGCAAGAAAAGCACTACTAAAATAAAAATAGAAGGAAGCTACAAAATAACTACTTTCAGATGGCCCACAACATTCACAATGAAGGCCTGACAAGACTCAGCAAGCTGTCGAGCAACAAAAATAGCTTATAAATGGTTTCCCACTAACAATATAACTGATTAACTGGCCATGAAAGAAAAGCAATCATTCAGCAAATTAAGAAACAAGATACTACAAGATACTAATAAATCCCTTATATAGGGGGTTTCTCTCCCATATATGTGTAATATATATATATATGAATGTATATATTATTCTCCAGCTTTATCTCCATGTGAGTTCAGTTTTGTGGTAAACCAGTTTAATCTGGATCAGAAATCTGAGTTTACTGTTTTAAAAGTGCAGTATAACAGCAAACCCAGTCTAAAAAAGTAGAACGCTAAGCCTGATGCTCAACAGAGGAAGCACGTTACACACCCACAATCCTTTGCTGTCTATTTCAAGCAGGGAAGTATTACACTCATCTGGCAATCACAAGCATAAAGTCATGAATATGAGAAATATTATTAGTAGAGGAATGAACACTTCACGTGTGTGCAATACATTACAAATGAGATGACATCAAACATCAAAGCTGAAGGTGTTCATGGAAAGTCTTTCTATCTTGTCAGGAATCAGAAATGTAGCTGATCATTGCACAACACAAAGAACAGCAGAGCCCTCACTCATTGACTCGCTCACTCACTCGCTCGCTCGCTCACTCACTCACTCACTCACTCACTTAAGACTGAATAATGTGCCTGTGCCATTTCACTCTCTCAGCCTGTGAAGGGCAGCTGCTCTCTGGACAGTTTCCGGTCAGGCCTCGGTGTGAAGAAGCAGAGCTCAGAGGACATCTACACAAGCTCAGTGCAACGGCTGCATGTCTGTGGGTGCCGGAAGGTGATTCAGTTGGTGCTAAAAGCATTGAGAGTTCACTCACTCAGACGCATGACTCAGCATTGCTTAATAATGCAGCGTCTGCTAACGACCCGATACGTCTGTACTGACAATCTGATGTGACAGCATGTGAACACTGAAATCACTCTCAACATTCAGAAATGCACTCAGCCTTCTGTATTGGCAAACACGGGTAGAAATTGGTTTATAGTGGAAAACAAGAATCAATAAAGGGTAAAGCATCGAGATCATTTAACCTTTAAAGAACAACACAAAATGGGTTTGCTTTGCAGTTAACACCTGTATTGTGTTAAATCCCCACCCTCTCTTAGCTCAATTTTCCATTTTGCACTGTTTCTCTGAGTTAAATACAAAAATGTCATATTATTTTAATAATAAGCTCTTTGAATTGTTGTTTGATATGTGGTAATATATTCTCATTATAGAGATCATCTGATTAGACAAAATGTGTGAAGTGCAGGATGAGTCATCAGACACTACACACATTTCTGTACAATCAAATGATCAATCATTTTTTTAAAGTACTTTTTAATTATATGAATCTGCTAAAAGGGATTTTGTCAATGTTTGGAGGTACACATATGAACTGAAAACCACAAAACTCTAACTGTGATTACATGAATATAATTGTGATATTAAAAAGCAACAATGTAGAGTTTTGTCAAGCCACAAAAGCAGCTTCTTACTGCAAAAGTATTTCATTGAGTACCATCATTACTGTAACTCAGCTCCTCCCAAAACTGCTGCCGGTCTCCACTGTGTATTAAAAAACACCAAAACTGAGCAATAGTTAACCTAGCTTTCTATTGACATTGAAGCAATGAAGCAATGCCAGGAGTGAGCTCTCTCATCTGCTCCTGGGAGTGTGAAAATCCAATCAGCAGGGCTTGTTGGCACTCCAGGGATGCACAGAGTCTGTGTGTGCCATGCAAGAGAAACAGCAGAAGCTGCAATGCAGACACACTGTTTGTTTTGGGGATTAATGCCTCTGCAGGACTCATGTTTGCACGGCCATGGAATGACTGTGAGTGAGCAAGAGAGAGAGAGACAGAGAGAGGGCAGGCAGTACACAGGACACTACAGTCTATGTTTGCCGATTTCTCTCCGGTGCTGGGCTCAGCTGAGAAGGAAAATTCTCCAGAGCTTTCCAGGTGTCAGAGGCAGCGGTCTGAGCACCAGTAAAGATGAGGACAAACTCCAGCTGAATAGCAATGATGCTGATATGTGTATCGCCTGCCGTCTGGAATGGCAACAGAGCTGGTGAGAAGGAAACACGCAGATAGGGAACTAGAGAGATACATGCAAAACATACACACACACCTTTGAATCTCAAATGATGAGGTCACGAGGTGCCGGCTGTTGAGGTGATGGGTTAGTGCAGTTTCAATCTAAATTCTCATTTGATCAGAAATTACACAACCATCTCAGTTATGTTGGTCGGGTCAGTGCTAAAATAAAACCTGTCAGCCTTGATCTTCACATGGATCAGTTTATTCTCCAGGTGTATTCCAGCTTCATCTCCATGTGAGGACAGGAAGACAGAAAATCCCTTAAGAAAATCTGTCCTTCCCCAGACACCCAACATTTAAAAGATTTAACCTGAAGGTTATTAACACGGCCTTTCAACTTTATTCAGCATCTGATGCCAACAGTATGAGAAAAACCTTAAACACAAGCACAAACAATCTTCCAAGTCACAAGAGAGACAGAGGTGAGTTACTAGTGTTTTACTAGTCAATATTTCTCTGGTAAAGATTTGTGAAAGCAAATGACTTGAAGTCTTGGCTTTAACAAAGCCATAAAAGATTTGCTGTTATAAAAGACATCAGATTCACAGTGTTTTCAGGGCATGTTGTCACTATGAAGATTGATTCAATTTGAGGTCTCACAGGGTGTGACATTACCATGAGATACTGTTCTCTCTCTTTCTCTCACACTGGCTCAGTTCATCTGCTCTTTTCATGCAGCCTGTGAAATGCTCCAATTCTCTCTGACACTTTCAGAAATGGTGGAGAAAAATCATAAATATTCATGTTCTATTACATCTTCATTGTTCTGCGAGAGAGAGAGAGAGCGAGAGAGAGAAAGAGGAGAGCTTTTCTATTAAAAGTCTCACTGTTCAGATAATGTTAGGTTCTAAAGAGAAGCTTTTTAGAGACTGGCACCTCCAATCAAACATGGCAGCAAGAGGTGAGAGCAGCACAATGTGTGAGTTACCACGTAAGCCAGCAGAATCACTTACAAAATGATACATTCAGTTCTGCAGAGCACCCAGAACAGGGCTGGTCAGATCCAGTTCTGGAGGGCCACTCCACTGCAGAGTTTAGCTCCAACCTTAATCAAACATACCTGCCTGTCATTTTCAAGCAATTCTAGTCTTTAAGCATGCTGAAGTGTGTTTGATTAGAGTTGGATCTAAACTCAGGACAGTGGCCATGCAGGATCAGAACACATTTCCTTTAGCATTAGGTTGTAATGTCAGGTAATTCTGACAATAATAAAGAGCAATATTTCTGCTTGCTGCTCTGCAGTTGTTCAATAGTTGTTCAAAAATATCTACTGACAGAAGAAGTGGAGCTGTCTGACATGATAATGCTGTTTTTATCTGTCAGCAAAACTCATCTACAGCAAAAACTACAAGCACAAGTTGAGGGTCAATCACTGTTTGACTCAAAGTAAAAGTAAAAAAAACTACGCGACTCAAAGTAATACTACACAGAAATTATGTGTAGTATTTAAATTGCTTCTGAACTTTAAAAACATCGTTTTTGAGTTTATGGCACTGTAACAGAACAAAAGGCAAAATTCTCAAAGCTTGTTTTTCTGCCCCACCCCTGTTGAGTAATTCAGAATGAAAACTAAACTGAAGCGGAGAAAACGTCTGGTTTACAGAACAAATTTCTCTTATTTACTGAAGCACGTCTGTTATAAAAAAATGCTTGTGTTCAACAACCAGCACATGAATAAATACACTGTTCCTTCATTAATCTTTCATGAATCACACAATACTGCTGTATATAAATGTGATGGAAAACATAACAAATGTGCAAAACAAGAGGAAGTTCATTTCAAAAGATTATGAAAATTACTTCATAATGGTGGATATTGCAGCCTGACATAAAAGTGGGCAGAATCAGATTATTGTTCAAGTAGTCCAGTGTTAACAAGAACAGCAGAGAAATAGCTTAAAACCCTAAACAGCTCAGACTTGTTAAGTGGAACATTAGGTTCTGCTCTGTAACAGAAATGATCTGCATGAGATGGAGTTCATGTGAGCACTTCTCCAGTGCCTCACTTACCAGACAATCTATTATATCTAATACTGAATAACCTGGAAAATGAGGCATTAACTTTTAGTCAATTTAACTCGCATATTAAATAGCAGTTTGCATTAGCACGACTGTCATGATTCCACTAAACTCATGAGACAAACTGAAACCTTAACAGGGAGAAATACTTTCTGAAATACTAAAAATACTTTCGATTTCATAACATTTAAACAGCTCTGTTTAAACTCTCACTACCTGCTTTTGTCCAAATAAAGTGATTATATTAGGTCTTATTGTTCAGATAGATTAATAACAGAAGATAGTTCTACAGAAGTACTCCAAAAAAGCCACATTACAGATTTTTACACAATTTACTTCAAATTTTAATTGTGATTTTGGATGGTTCTTATGTCTGTTTAAATATCACACTGCCCTTTGATGGTCTAAACAAGGGCATTTGGGGGCGGAGTCCCCAAATGCCCTTGTGCGTTTAGATAGCCAATCATCATTTAACATTAAAGCATCTTAATGAACTCTGTGACACTCTGAAACTCACAGTTTCCCACAGCAGACAAATCTGATATTTATCTTCATAAATGTGATCCAAACTTTTATTAAAACAGCCGAATTGTAGTTAGACACAGCTGGAGTATTTCTGTGAAACATGTCAATACATTTTTTCATCTGAACAATAAGACCTAATAACTTTTTCTTATTTATTAGAATCCTGCCACATGAGGCACAAAGATTCAGAAATGCTTACAAAAGAGGAAATTAAGAAACTGTGCTGGTTTAGTTTGACAACAGCTTCCAAAATTAAATAAATACAAAAGAAGCAAAGCCTGAGGAAAAAATGAAAAACTACAGCTACAAAACTTACAGAAACACCAACATGGATTTATTATTGTTTACCTGGACATATGCACACAGAAACATTATTTTAATGTAATACACAGATTCTGCCAACCCTAGTTTTCTCTTGATCTCTACAAGAAGGTGTATTCCTCACAGAAAATTCATCCTATTTAAAATAACCAACCGTACTATGTAAACAAAAGTATATAAAGCTATATTATGCCTCACACATCTTTCAGTTTGATTTATATTGAAATTCCCCACAGTGAGAGGCTGGAGGACACCAGGAATGAACCAATTTATAATTTGTGCAACTAATATTGAAGGGAAAACATCAAACGAATTGCCTGTAACATGACAAATGTTCTCCTGGAGACGAAGAACGAATCTTGTTAATGAGATGTGCCAGTTCAGAAAGAAAACATCAGTGCTAAGATTGAGAATATCAGTCAGAGAGCAAACGGCCTCAGTCGCCCTGTTACACGTCTGCTTAGCTTTCAGTTTCTGTTCTGTGCTTGTGTTGTTGCTAATTACAGACATTATATTCACATTATATTCACAGGGCGGGTTAGTTAACTTATAAACCTGTTTAATCTAATGCAGCTCCAACCAATTAACACACAACAGAAAACAGCAGTCATGTATCACAAAGAACCAAACACAAGCTATATTACAACATCTGAAAATAACCACACAATCTGTCAGGAGTGCCTGTGGACATGTACACAAAAGCAACAAATAAATAAATTACAGCAACAAATCTCAAAAAACTGATACAAGTGAACAAACACTGATTTCCACCAAAACAAGCCATAACCAAAACCAAAGCTTTGCTTTATCACCCAAACAAGAAACAGGAAGAGACCTTATTACAAACTCACAATGTAAACATTCAGACACACAATATAACTGTGGTGATATTGAGCTGCTGTAATACCAGTATAACGTATCAGTTTGCTGCTTTACATTAAATCTCTTATGAAGTTGCTGATTATGCAGGACATGATGTTTATATGAGGGCATCAGACTCACTCACTCCCTGATGTGTGTTGTGCTGCTATATAATCATGAAGAGAGAGAGAGACTGCAGCATCTCTCTTTATTCAAAGCTGATGTGTGTGTGCAGCTGCTGGAGCTTTGACACATCTTCTCATCTGTCTCTATTAGCAGCATCAGTTCAACTTCATCAGTGCAGAGAGTGTTTTTATCCAGAACACCGTGTGGTACTGCTCTCCACTGCAGGGACTTTAACCCTTGAACACATCAAACATTTGCTTTAATAAAACCCTTTAAACTCATTTAACAAGCTGTCAAGAGCTTTAACTGCAGAGAATCACCACGTCCAGAGATTTCACTTGTTCTGACAGGAAATTAATTTAGTTTCACCTCTCCAGTTTGATACATACACTCAGATTGGGGACAGCTGACTGCGCAGTCGATCTGCACTGACTGCTTATGATGGATAATGAAATTTGCAATTCCAAGAGTGGCACCAATTTTTCCCTAAAACACTGTGTCAGCATCAGAATGAGACATTTCAAACTAGCTAACCATGATTCTGATTAGTGAGAGCATCTGAGTTTTAAAACAATTTAAAACAGTTTTCCAGTCACTTAGCTTTTACTTCTGCTGGTATTAAGTGATAAAG
>JAZGTK010023046.1:0-10076 GCA_036877625.1 Ambastaia sidthimunki | reverse complement strand
GGCACGCGGTGAACTGTCAAAACAAAGCCACGTGCCCCAGCAAACACAACGACCAACATAACACAGACAACAAACCCGGGATGATCAGACCGGAGTCCTGACAATACTGCCCTAACAGCGCCAAGGAAAAGAAAAATGGAGAGCGAGTTATATATATATACAATATATATCTGATATGGCCAGTTTATATTTATGCACAGAGACATGGCCAGTTTATATTTATGCACAGAGACATTCAGATACAATACAGTAAACGAAAATTTACGTGAACCTGTGTTTAATACCAGTTTTTATTAAATTAAACTTGCAACTATGTTACAAATACCTTAAATTAAAACTGCCTGCTTTGAAATCTTATTTCATTTGATTCTAAAGGAAATTGTTTAGCTTCAAGGTTTTCAGCTCATGATAATTTTAATAGACATAAGTGTCTGACTAATTAATATCATTCTATTAATAGAKCGGTGTGCTAAGAGTAACATTAGAGTCTTTTCACATATTGTTAATTAAGCAAGAGTCTTTTGACAAAAATGATAAGTATGATAAGATATTAAATGATAAGATATTATAGCCATAATAAATCAACTTTGGATACTTAAGTACATTTGAAGGCAAATACTTTTTTACTTTTACTTAAGTGAAAGTGTAAACGGAGCACTTTTACTTTTACTGGAGTAATATTTTACCTAGTATATCTCTACTTTAACTTTGTGTACTTCGTCCACCACTGGTAATCAGGAGGAAAATGTAGAACGTTATAATGAAATGTACAAGGTACGGAAAGGAAAGAAAGATAATGATTGATGACATCAAGGAAAATAAAGAAAAGTTTGATTTGATAAACATTTTGGTGAGTAAATCAGGGGATAAAAACTTTCAAAGTTTAATGCGGTATTTAAAGCGCACGCGATTATATAACAGAATATAGCGAATTCAAGGGTAGACTATGATCCTGACCCACACTCCTAATCAGTAGGTGGCGGTAATGCACCTAAAAACACCAGCAAGAAGAAGAAGAAAAGAAAGCAAGAACGAAAGCAAGCAGGAAAGAAAGACAGAGAATTGAAAATAGAGAGGGATTATTCGCGGCTTCTGGTATCTCATGATACCAGAAAACAATCTCCAAAAATGGAAGCACAGCCCGTTCTTGAGAGGTAAACGTCGTCAAAGTTACGATTAAAATGCTTGAAAACAACTATAATAAATTGCGTATTTGTTCGATTTACACTAATGCAACCGCGCCTTTCCTCTGATAGTACTGCATTTAGGCAGCGTGTGAGTGACGGTGAAAGGGCCTTGTCGGTTCATTTAGTTTTGTCGCGGCCATGACATATTTTGTTGGAAGGTTCATTGCTCGTGCATTGTATTAACACACTACAAAAATGCAGGTTTGACATTTTTCAGTAGAATAACTCCATACCTAGTTACCTAATCCGTAAACATCGAAGGGCGTGTAGGGACGCGTGCTTGTCAGACAGGATATATACTTTGACAAGGCAAATGAAAAAGTTTATTTTAAAATACGGTAAAAAAAAAACTGAAGCAATTGCTCCTTAAGCACTTCTAGTTTAAGTGTCTGCTCTCATTTTTGTGTGTGAAAGTTGTGTGAACTTGAACCCATTGCTCTGAAATGTCTGTGCAAATTCATTTATAGATTTAGGACCACATGTCTCTACAATGTTTTATTGCTCTGACGTCATTCATTTCATTACATGGTTGCTAGGGTGAAGCTAGACAGTTAACAAAGTAAATCGAATATACAAAATGTGTGTTTGAATCAAAAGAGCCAACTTCCATGTTTCTGCGATGTTCTGGTGCTGAGATATGGCTTACTCGTGTTGGTTGCTAGAGTGTCCTAAATTGTGGCTAGGGCGTGGCTGCACAGTTTTTATAATTAAAGATTTCTAGCCAGAATCAAAAGAGGCCACTCACTTGTCTCTACAATGTTCTGATGCCTTCTCTCACCTTTTTAAATGGAAGTCAGTGTAACTGGTTGCTAGGACATGGCTATGAAATTCCACTTTTTATTGCTTCTTGCTAAGCAGAGCAATATAAGCCTACCCCCAAGTCTCTGACATTCTGATGCAGAGCTATGACATCACAAAGATATGCCTTATGTTACGTCTAAAGGAATTTATTCTAGTGGAAGTCTGCGGGGCAGTTGCTAGGGTACTATAACTGGTTGCTAGGGCGTGTCTATGAAGTTAAAATGTCACAGTTTGTTTGAAATGAAGCCTGCTGCATATTGTACAGAAAAAAACGTCTCTGATTATCTCACTTACATTTACTTACCTGGGGGTGATTTGACTAAGAAGGATCATAATGATGGCGCTCTGTATGTAAATTAATACAGCGTTTAAGAGTTTTTTTCAGATTTACCTAAAACGCTTTATACATGGTCAGGATATTGAACATATGGTCAACAGATATTGAAAATGCTAAACTTTGAACAGATTGATGCCACTGTTGTGCTTGGGCCCATCATAGCTTTATTTTTGTTTTTAAACTCATTGCAAATACAGGTGGTTATCCCTGGTCTTCACTTCCATTCCAAATGACTTGTTTTTTAAATGTTGCTACAGCAAAACAAATTTATAAGGTGCCACTTACAGTTGGAGGTTTTTGAAAAGAATGTTTTATTAATTTTGTCTGCATTTTGCCAGACAAGACCATTGTATGAACATGTTTAAAAATTGATGTATAAAATGGTTTGAAGAGAAGCAAAAAAGAGAGACTTCTTTAAAGACAAACATGCAATACCAATATTTTAAGTCTGATAAAAATACCACCATGATTTTCACCTTTAAATAATAAAGATAACAAAAACATTATTCTATTTTCGCTTAATGAGAACGCTTTCAGTGGTGAAGTGATTTCACAGTAATAACGCACCTTCTTTTTGTCAAGGCTGTCTTGATGGTGTACTTCAAAAAACAATTAAGCAACATACAGAAAAAAAACCAAATGAGCAGATTTGTGGCCATGTACTACCTAATGTTGGCTTGTTTTATTTGGGATGAGTGAGAGCAGGAGCCAAGTGCAGGACAGTTAGCAACCCTGCTAACGGAAATAAAAAAGTAATTTACAGTCCCTACAAAGGACAAACACTACAACTATACAAATAAATATCCGGATCACTAATTTCCTCTTAGTTGGATTCTCTAGATCGCTCTCCAAGTCTAGTTTCGGGTCAGAGAGTTTAGTATATTAAAATCTCACTAGCCAATAAAAGTAGCAGTTAAGCCCAGCCCACACGATTGGTTTGTGCCAAAACTGGGAACATAAATTTGGTATTTGAAAACGAAAACTGTGCAGCGTAAACAATAACATTGTCAGCACATTCATAAACTATAGTTTGTGAAAGGAAAGTTTAGAAAACGGTTTAAAAAGAAAAGGTTAGTTTGTTTAAAAACTACACTTTTGCAAGTTTTCATTTTTAAAGTGTTTTTCTTCCTTCACATTGTTTATTTTTGTTTGTTTCTTGAAAGTTTGCATTTGTTTTTACAAAAATAATTCCAACATATTTCTGTTTCATATACTAACTCATATTCTGCCTGGCAAATAAAGACTACACAAAACAGAATGATATCTGTTTTGACCAGTCAGATAAAAGTGATGTTTCAGCACCACCCATGTGTGAATGGAATACTGAAGCCATAAACCACAAACAAAAAATCGAGCCGTCTTTTTGTTATTCCATTTCAGATAGGACATCAAATGAGTAAAAAGTACACTGACGTTTAACACAAATGTACTAGTTATCACTATGGCTTTCAACAATTTCCTTTTTGCCAGCATAATTTTGTAAAAATTTGATGAGTGAGTAGCCTAATGTTTGGAAAGAAATGCTCAGCCAGACTGTTGAGATGGTTTAATGGACACTTTTAAAGTGCTTTCAATTTTGCATTGATTTATTCATTGGAGCCTTCTCAGGTATTTACACTGAAGTAAAATGTGTGTATTTCCCACACATAATCCTTTAAGTACCATACAGATATATTTTTAATGACAGTTGTGAAAGTGCGTTACTACAGTTTTGTTGCCAGTAACAATTACTTTAGTGTATGTGGAATTTTGGCACAAAGGAAAGACGTAACGTGTGTCTCAGTAAACTTTCTTGTTCAGTAGTCAGGGCACTGAACAGAGAGTCAAGCTTTTAGGGGCTGTTTCAGAAATGTTTGTTCTCTAAACAATCCCACAATGTAATGCAAAAACCAGGGAGGGTCTGGGTACTTTTTACTCACTTATTATGTCATTTGAAATGGAATAATGAAAAATGGAAAGACTTCCTTTTCTGTTGTTTTGTTTAGTTTTAGAACAAAAACTGAGAAAATGAGTGCTTCACTGAGAAGTATTTGCACTTTAATAAATACAGTAAAAATAGGCTCTATGCTAAAAGTGAAATGTAGATAAAATCACAATAGGCAATCTCAAATTTTAGATTAAAATGTAGTCCTGAATCTATTAGGTGTAGAATCTAAGTAGGTGTGCATGACACATGCATTTTTTTTGCAAGCATATTTTTTTTTGTACCAGGGAGATTAATAAAATTACCAGTACTTACAAGGACTGGTCTCTGAGATGCGCAGCCTCCCGTTTGAGAAGCACCCTGTTTGACGGTGAACAAGAATGAAATGTTTCCGAAAGAAAGTATGGAAAAGTCCTGTTGCTGGAGAATTTGTATCTGCCATTGTCTATTTGCACATATAGCATAAATAGCACAAATAATTAACTGCACTTGAAGCTTGTGTATAATTAAAAATGAAACACTGAAAATTGTATATGGTACTAGATCAAAGATAAAATGTTATTTGAAATTCTGAGGGAAATGTTGGACGGTGTGCCATGGGGACATAATAATGTGTGCCAATAATTGGTCTGTGCTATAACATGTAAAAACAGGAACATGTAAAAACATTCTAAAAGCAACTCATGTAAACACAGAATGCTGTCCTACTCAGTAAAAGGTCAATAATTAGATTACTACTGTCCATGTAAACAGGAAACATGACTCTTATTAAATTGCCATCGTTAACTATTTTGCATCGATGTGTTGCATTGATAATTTCCTTGCAGTAATTATGGGTGGCTTTATGGGTGGCTTAAAAGCGCGGTATGTGAAATATAGAATTTTTTAATGAGGTGTAATATAGATCGTAAACCACATAATAAGCATTTTAGAACACAAGTTTGTCAGATAGAAGTGAGCTTCTTGTCCTGCTTGGTGCACTGAATGTGGAAGGGATACAGTGCACGTGCTTAGCAGATCTGGCAAGCTTAGCATAGCATGTCCAGACTTCTATACTTTGACAAACCTGGATGTCCTTCAATAAAAGCGCACATTTATCTAGCATAATTGGCCACCTAAATTTTACCTGCAGAATTTTTTGGGTTATCTATTATATTTTTGTAATTATTACTTTTGATTTCCTGCTTGTCATAATTAGCCTACCACAAACATCTGTCCATAATCATTTTTTGCAATAGGCTAATTAAAATGTTTAAACATTTACATTTTCTAATTTTTCATTTAACAATGACTAATCTTTCTCTTCAACTAAGTTCAGTTCCGTCAACTGAAAGGGGGCAGCCCTACACTGTGTTTGCCACGTTGCAGTTGTTTTTCTTCCACTGTGTTTGGCTTGTCAAAAGCGCAGTATTACAATATTGCGGTTATCGCTGCAGCCCTACAGGTAGCGAATGTGACTGATAACATTAACCTACATCATGTCTCATGCCTTCAAATATAAGTCAAACAAAAAGCTTGCCTGCTGAGAAAATATATGGAATTTGATAACACTACAATACAGTTGAATTTTTAACATTAGTTAAACTTGTACAGCATTTAGTTATTTTAGTTAATAACTTTAATATGTAATATTTCAAAGATTCAAAAGATTCAAAGAACTTTATTCATCCCAAAGGGAAATTGCCTATACGGATGCCCAATACAGACGGCCGATGTTCTTAAGCTGATATTTGGAGCTGATGCTGCTTTTGCTCCCTCAATTTAAAAACAACACAATGATAACAAATGTTACGAGTCTCCATTTAAAAAAAAAAAAACATTTATTGAACTTAAAACAATATTTAACAAATAGTAAAAAGAGGTAGAAAGGTGAGGTGGAACAAGTAATGTTGCATACAGTACAATTTAACAGCTTAATCTTTGCTGAACTTTATCAAACATACATTCAAATAAAAACAAAACAAAAAGTTCAGTGTTCTTAATTCAAGTAATTCTTTGAAAATAAATATTTAAGCATAAATAAATAATTACAGTATTGCACACAGTAGCAACAAGCAAGCAGCATAATATAGTGCAGACTGTACTAGTAAGAAGTAACCAACTATTTCCCACCTAGTCATTTAATGCTTAGGCCTAAGATTTAATGCACTTAACTTACATAATCTCTTGTAGTGCAAATGGCTTCCTAAGATAAGGAAAGTGTAAACAGCAATACAAAACAAAAAACATATAGCACACAAAGCCTTTCCTGGAGTAGATTCACTGAAGTGCTGCCGCACTGGATTGGATTTCTGCTCAGCCATTTCTTTAAAAAGAATAACAAAAACACAGATCAGTATCAATCTTGTGCCATCATCTTGCATTCATATCACCCAAATTATGTGTGCAACATATGGATGGGGTGCATATGGTTAACTGTGCAAGGGTAAAAGGCTTTCCTTGTAAATGTCCTTTGTCAACACATTTTAATAATTTAAGAAAACAATAAACCTGAAAAAATAGCCATTGAAATAAAGTGCTTGACTTGTAACTTAAGACTGCCATGGTTTCAATTTTTCTACATAAAATAAAATGAGCATGTCTTAGGCTGCTATGCAGACAACACACTGGTAGGTCTAAACGAAAATGTAAAAGAAGCTGCAAGATTTGGCAAGCCCATTATCAACGTTAAACAAACAACGTAACAAAACATTTTTCTCATAGTTTTATAAGCTCTGCTTCAGGTGGAGCAGCACTTTCATATCGCTGTGATGGCTGCTCCGCCCCGCTGAGTGAGACACACACACCCGAACTGGCGTGTGTTTTGATAACGTCAGCAAACTGCTCTAAACATGGTCTACACGGCGCACTTATGTCTGGTAAATGATAAACGTTAACATGAATTAATCTTCAACTACAGATAAAACATTTCTCTCATCATAAAAGCGCTTCTTGAGGGGGAGCTCCGCTCTGATATCGCTGCGATGGCTGCTCCGCCCCACACACACACACTACACGCATCCAAACCTCAGTCTCATGGTCGCTGAATGAAACTCCCACAAACATCGCGGAACTGAATTGACAACTTCAGCATTACTTAATTCTGTGACTGATGTTCGTCACAGCTATGCATACATAGCCTACATCTACGTCTGCAGCTCCCTAATTACAATGGCAAGCAGTTTTATAGACGAGGCATTCGGCATTCCCGTTTTCCATTCTGACCCACAAACTCGCTTAATAGCTGCCATACAAGTATGTGCCAAAAAATTAGAATATCGAGGGAAAGTCCATTTATTTCAATAATTTGTTTCAAAAAGTGAAACTTGTATGTTATATTAGTTCACTACACACAGTGAAATATTTCAAGCCTTTATTTGATTCAAATTTAATGATTATGGATTAAAGACAAAAAAAGACTTTGGGCCTCCTTTTGCACTAATTGCAGCATCAAGGCGGCGTGGCATGGAGGCGATCAGCCTTTGACACAGTTGAGGTGTTATGGTAGCCCAAGTTACTTTGATATTGGCCTTCAGCTCGTCTGCATTTTGAGGTCTCTGTTCCCTCATCTTCCTCTTGACAATACCCCATAGATTTTCAATGGGGTTTAAGTCAGGCGAGTTTGCCGGCCAATCAAGTACAGTTATTCCATGGCTATTAAACCAGGTACTGGTAGTTTTGGCTTTGTGGGCAGGTGCCAAATCCTGCTGGAAAATAAAATGATCATCTCCAAAAAGTTAGTCGACAGCGGGACCCATGAAGTGCTCTAAAATTTCCTGGTAGACAGCTGCGTTGACTGTGGACTTGATAAAAGACAATGGATCCACACCAGCAGATGACCTGGCTCCCCAAACCATCACTGACTGTGGAAACTTCACACTGGACCTTAAGCAGCTTGACTTTTGTGCCTCTCCGGTCTTCCTCCAGACTCTGGGACCTTGATTTCCAAATGAAATGCAAAATTTGCTTTCATCTGAAAACAGGACTTGGGACCACTGGGCAACAGACCAGTACTTTTTCTGCTTAGCCCAGCACAGACGCTTCTGACGTTGTTTTTGGTCCAGGAGTGGCTTGACGCATGGAATTCTACAGCTGTAGCCCATGTCATGCAGACGTCTGTATGTGCACTATCTTGATGCGCTGACACCAGTCTACTCCTTATGAAGCTCCCCTTTCTGAATTGCCCTTGCTTGACAATCCTCTCAAGGCTGCCTGTCACTTGTGCACCTTTTCCGGCCACATTTTTCCCTTCCTCTTAACACTCTGTTAATATACTTCGATACTGCGCTCTGTGAGCGTCCAGCTTTTTTTGCAATTACCTTGTAAAACTTTTCCTCCTTATGGAGGGTGTCAATGATGGTCTTCTGCACAACTGTCAAGTCAGCAGTCTTTCCCATGATTCTGAAGCCTACTAAGCCAGACTGAGACAATTTCAAGGCTGAGGAAACCTTTTGCAGGTGTTTTGCGTTAATTAGCTGACTAGATTGGGACACAGGGAGCCTACAATGTTGAACTTTGTCATGATATTCTAATTTTGTGAAATACTGGATTTGGCGCCTGTCTGTGAATCATGCCTGGAAAAATATATATCGATCATTAGTGAGAAGCATACAAACAATGAAACAAAAACAAATTATTATGATAACAGAAAATGATGATGGTGATATAATAAAAGTTATGTAAAAGTCCTATATTGCACATGAAAATGAACCTGAAAATGCATAGAAGACCTCAGCATAGAAGACCTCAGCCTCCTCAGAAAATATAGCCTGCTCTGGTTTTTCTTAAAGAGTGCTGCTGAGTTTGATGTTGAGTCCAGTTTGTTGTCTATATGTACTCCCAGGTATTTGTAGTCAGCGACAATCTCAACATCCGTACCATTGATAGACAAGGGAGAGACGGGGGTCCTAGATTTCCTAAAGTCCACCATGAGTTCCTTTGTTTTCCTGACATTAAGCTGTAGGTGATTAAGCTCACACCAGTGAACAAAGTCATCCACAACCGTCTGATATTCTGAGGTGTCACCCCCCTGAATACATCCAACAATGACAAGATTCAGAGTTATAACAGAAATCAGATGTGAAGATGGTAAAGAGGAAGGGAGAAAGTATTGTCCCTTGAGGAGCACTGGTGTTGCTGATCAGAGTGTTTTACACACAGTTCTGTATGCGAACATACTGGGGGCGGCAAGTGAGGTAGTCCATAATAAATTTCCTCCAATAGGGTGGGCCTCATGGTGTTAAAGGCACTAGAGAAGTCAAAAAACATACACCTCACAGAGCTCCCTGGTTTCTCTAGGTGAGCATAGGTTCGATGAAGCGGGTGGATAATGGCATCATCCACTCCAAGTTGAGGCTGATAGGCAAACTGTAACGGATCAAGGAAGGGTTTGACAAGGGCCCGAATGAATCTGAGGATCAGTCTCTCAAAAGCTTTCATTAGGTGAGAGGTCAGTGCTACTGGCCTGTAGTCATTGGCTACACAGGGCCGTGCTATTTTCGGTACCGGCGCCAAGCAGGATGTTTTCCATAGCACCGGGACCCTCTCCAGGTGTAGGCTCAGGTTGAAGATGTATTGTAGCACACCACAAAATATAAATTTAAATATTTTATTATCCACAGTTGGCATCTGTTGAAAGTGAAAGTGACATGTTTTTGTCAGTTATGGTTACCCATAACCGAAATGTGACCTCTGCATTTAACCCATCCTTCGTGAGGAATGCACACACACTGCAAGTCGTGAACACGCACACACCCGGAACAGTGGGCAGCTATCCCTGCAGCGCCCGGGGAGCAATCGGGGGTTAGGTGCCTTGCTCAAGGGCACTTCATTTGCTACCTGCCGGCGC
>JAZGTK010023045.1:0-10076 GCA_036877625.1 Ambastaia sidthimunki | reverse complement strand
CCACCCTCACTCTCCTTTCTTTATTCTGTACACTTCCAAAAATCCTAAAAACCCAGATCTACTAACTTCCTGTTCTGAATGCACTGTTCACATTCAGTCTCTTTCCTCTGAGCTTTCTCTGTAAAAGTATTTGGTTCAGGGAAGTCTGTCCAGGTTGGAGTTTATGCCCTTCTCAGCAGGAAAACTGTCAGCCACTCTGAATGTGTTTGTGGCATGCACATAACTGTGAAAGCACTGGACTGTATATGTGTGTGTGTGTTTGTGTGGCGCCACGGTGGTACGCTAATAAAAAAAAGATTCACACTGCGATGCATCCTCACACCTTCCTCATTCCGACCGTCGTTTCATACTCGTTGCCATGGAGATAAGATAAAACTCACACTGTTTTGGGTTTATAGAAGAGAAGGAGAATAATCTGAACAAACTACATGCATACACACATACACACACACTGGTGCATACATTTCACATTATACCATTCCAGATACAATGACACCAAGCTCAAATACAATCTATTTAATACCTCCAAGTAGCTTTATACGAGCATAAGCCAGATGTACATTTTAAATAAAGAGATTTTTGCATGGCACTTTCCAGACCAATTACCTCACAGTTTGTGGACATGTATCCAAGCGCAACACTCCTGGACTTATCAGGTAGTCAAATATTGACATGTTAAACACATGAGAGAGTTACAGCATGGCCACATTCCTTCTCTGACCAGCTCAAACTAGTTACTGATAATATATATAAACCATATGCATGGCAACGTTGTGTAAATGTACACAAAATCTGCTGCTGTAAGACAAGTGATGTTAAACTGCAGGAGGACAAAGCAGGAAGACGTTAGGAGGACAAATGAAAGACGGAGGTGTTTAAAAGTGGAGACCTGGATTATTACAGATCAGCACTGTGCATTTTATTAAACTGTTATAGAAAAGTGTATTGAGTGTGGTGGCAGTGTTTATAATGTATTAGAAAAGACGAGAGACTTGAGATTGGGACTTTGTTTATAGATAAAAGCCTGTATTATTTTAAAACTTCAGTGAGCAGTCAAAATGTGCTTTTCCTTGAAGTGTCAAAGCTGAGGGAGAACTATAGCCACACACATACACACTCACAAACCGCATCATTTTTTAAGATTTACTGCAAACAAGATGCAGTTTTTCCTCGCCCTTCATATAAATAGTCCTATCAGCATAATGACTCCACATCGCACATGCTGACGTGCTTATTTCTTTATTTCTTTTCCATTTTAGATCAATAATTTAGAATCCCTACATCATTTTTGCATTTCATTAAAGTCACACGGGGAATTGCCTGGCAGTTATGAGCCCCATCCCGGCATCATCAATGGGGGTAAGAGGGTAAAAAAAATGGATTTTATGGAAAATGGCTAAATGATAGACTGGAAAAGAATCAAGGATCTCAAGTTCAGCCATTTATGTATGAATAAACTAGAGAATCACCTTTGTGTGATTCTACCCCAGCTGCCTTTTGGGGACATTTTAGGTAAATCCAGACTATTGGTTGCCATTGGTTGAGAAAAGGTTGACACACTGGGCCTCTCAAATGAACCAGATGTCGACCGATAGTGGCTGTTACTAATACCGATAACTAAGATATCGGTAAGTCCAATATATCTGTCAATATATAGCTATTACCTCACCACAGAGCTATACTGTTTACACTTCTCTGTAAATCGACAGATACGTTTTTTGTAAATGTCTCTTCACATTACATTGGAGAAAGTATCACAACAATTACACACTAAGATTAAGACTAAGGTCACAGGCTAAGCCACAACAGAGGTCAATGGTAAGTGAGGGAGGTGAAGGTGTATGTTGGCTGAGAGGAGTGAGTCTAAGGGGTTTGCAGCTTAAACAAGGGTAGACTAATGACAGGCAGTGTAATTTAACCTGTAAATCCTGCTCTAACTCCTCAGCGCTCCTTCTGATCCTCTTACACATCTTGCCATCTTAAACACGAGTCACACATCAGACATCAGATTACTGCTTTACACACACACACATAGTCCAGCCCTCCCACACACCAAAGACCAAGATCACCAATCCTTACTCTCACACAAGAACTATGATATTATCATGTTTATTTGGAAATGGTACCATGGTAGTGGGTACCATGGTAGTATAGTGCTGTGTAAATACTAATGAGTATGAATTCAATACTTTTGGTTTGTATGTTTAAAGGACCATAAAAGATCACCATCTGACAGCATTGCTCTATCAATACAACCACATGAGGAATCAAACCCTTCACATTGGCTTTATATAAAAAGTTGAGCAACACAAACTACAAATGCATGGCATGAAACAGAATAAACCAAAGGGCCAAAATGTTACCTTTTTTAAATAAGTAGCACTTAATTAATTTTTTTTCTGTTTTCTTTTTGCTCGATTGATGCGCTGAGTAATCTTTAAGCAAAGAGTGTCAGAGTTGGTTTGCGAGAGATGGAAGTGTGACCTTCTGTTAATCCATTAAAGCGACTGATTAATCAATTTAGTTGAAACTACGGTCAGCCACAACAGCGCCACACAACACGCTCAACCAGGATTGCTCACAAACACACATGCATACACACGCTCCCCCAAGCTCATCCCTGTGGATTTTCCCACAATCCCCTGCTATAATGTGAATGACCACTTACACGTCTGTATCTGTGACAAGGGGACCCAAGCATACAATCAATCAATATGTGCAGGAAACCTCTGGTCCCCCTATACTGATACGCATTGACACAGAGGCTAAAGCAGATCAATGCACGGTGCTGTGTGAAGGGCAGGAGACGCACACCTCCATTGAGAAAGATGAACTTAGTGAACAGAGAGAGAATCAACTCACTGATTCCATCTGACTTGGCCAGTGTAAGCAGCACCTATTGATTTTCCAATCAACTACAGGGCCAGGGTTCACACAAATGCCGCACACACACACACACTCCGCTACTTGGGGTAGGAAGTCCATCGTTCAGGGAAACTGATACCTTGTTTAAACAATCACACAAACACACACACACACACAAGAATCTTGGCTGAATTCCTCTGCTGCCTATACAGTGAATCTGATAAAGTGGGAAATCATTTGTCTGCATTTAGACTGGATTTATTATCACCCTCACAAACTGCAAAGTCATTTTCCTAGTTAGGATTTTTATCTAAACATCCTTAAAACAATATAAAGTTACTTCAGACGCAAAACTGAAAAAAGCCAGATGATTAGAACTGAGTTCACAATCTTTTTTTCTTGAATTAGTTTGTTTTTCATATCTGTCTTCAAGTTATTATTTTTTGTTTAATTTAAGATTAAATCTAATACAATTTAGTGAGGTTCGTGCTTAAATTTAGACAAAAAAAACTGCCAGTGGGGTAAGAAAAATACAAAAACTGGTTAAGAAACTTTCTGCTCTGCAGAAGTAAACACAAATATACAGCTTAAAAATTACATCAGAACTGGGCAGTGTCAACAAAACGTAAATACTGTCATTATAAACAAAACAACAGTTCTGTGATATATTTTGTAACTGTGCCAGGATTGCTAAATGACAATTTACAAACCACAAAATTAACCCAGAAATATGTGAAGAGATTCCATTAAGAAAGTCATTCATGCTAACAGTGTCTTTATCCAGCTCCATTTTGTCAAATTGTCCCATTTTTTACTGTGTCTGCTCCATCCAGACAAAATGGAAGACATTGAGAGAGGCTAAAACAAATTAAGAATGATTAACCAAACTCCCCAAAAATGTGAGGCTCCCCCAGCCAGACTGAAATCAAGGATCTTTATTTTTATTTTAATTAGGCCTTGAATCAATGTTCTCAGATAAATGTTCAAGGAAACAAGACAAAATACAACAGCACATACACAAATGCAAACCCTCGTTTTGCAGTCTAAAATATGTTTTTATTTTTACACATACACATCTTTATGCAGCCAGTAAGAGTCCTGTTTCAGAGGTCAGCAACCTTGCGTGACAAATAAGCGCCACATCTCAATTATATGCATTATTTATAATTAATACGATTTCATATTTATAATTTCATAAGATATTTACCTTACTATGCTAAAGTAACATCCTCATAATGTTCTGAGAACAAAAAGCAATCTGTACAACTGCATTACCCAACTGAACTTTGCATCAACTAAACAGAGAAGAGCACATCTGTTTAATTTATATCTACATATGCATTTGGCAGAAGCTTCTATTATAAATGACTAACAGTAGATTTACACAGTACATTAAGTGACTTACAGTTATACAGTTTTCCCGATATGTGTTTCCTGAAATTGAAAACAATATGGGATTCCTGGGACACACAGCCACGGTGTTGTGAGCTCACAAAGCTCAAACAAAGTTTAGAAGCCCTTCAGTATTACAATCCATTCAATATTAGTGCAGATTTCTACAATTTTCTCATTTGTATCTTTCTCTTAAACAATTTTAAGAGAAACATCTAAGAAAAAGTTTAAACTTAAATTGAACTCCAATCAAATCTCCTGAGCTATGAAAAAACAACCAGTGAGCAATAAAAGTTTCCCTCTAAGAAAACAACAACATGCTATATAATATTCCGCACACGTGCCAAAGGTTCCCAACCCTTGATTTTATTTGGGCTCCTGAATTATATCCACTTTTTCAAGCTTTGAAACCAGAGAGACCTTTTCACCATTTATAGGACAGAGCAAATAAACATCCAACACAAAACAGCTGTTAGCTGTTATAACAATTCTTCTGTTACACATATAGGATCAGTTGGCCTGTGAAAATCCAAAATCTATGAGGAAACATAACAGATTTTGAATCAGCAGTTACAGATACTTCAAGCAGCTCAACTGTACAAGTGTCTTACCTGGGATGATGGAGACAGTGTCCTTCTCCCAGGACACCACACTGACGTACTCCTGCACAGCAGAGGGGATGAGGCACTTGAAGACGGCCACGTTGCCCCGCATAGACCTCTGGTCCGCCACGCGAACCGTGTAGGGCTCCCTGAACACTGTTTATGATAAAGCAGGAAAGAAACACACATTAGGAGTAGGGAAACATCAGGTCACTATATGTTGTGTTTTGGTCCCCAATATGCAATCCTAACTAGTTCATGCTGGTCAGTCAGTTAACCATTCTAAGTTTTGATGGTGAACAGTATGACTATTAGGGATGAGTCATGATGGTCAGCAAATGAATCTAGACTTTTCCTCTTGGTATTTTTAGCAGCTATGCTATAATTAGAACCCTGACAGAGTGTTGTGTTTTAGCTGCTGTGTGGTTCACACAATTATACTTTCCTGAAGAAAATGTGCCTTTAAATTCATGTGTCAAATTTGTTCAACTTCTGAAAACATGTCTGCAGACTTAGTCTAGCTGAACACATCTTATGTAAATGGCCCTCAAAGAAACTTGTAACCAGACTAATTATACAGAAATACTTTAAGGCTGATTAATCAAGTCATTCTAGCAAATCACCAACTAGTTTATTTTGAAACTGCACATGCTTGACATCTGTGCTAGACCAGCTTAAAACCAGGATAAACCAGCTAGAAATTAATGCAGGTCAACTCAACACAAGTCTGTTAAGCAGGTTTTAGACATTAAAAACCTGACATTAATTGCACAAACTCACTTATAAGCACATACTGCTTTTTGAGCAAGAGTAGTAATTCGTTTAGCAGGGGTGTTGGCTTTAGAGGGGGTCGGGCTGTGAGAGTTTAGAAAGTGGCCTTTTATAAATTATCCTGGAGATGCTTACAGACGGTGTTGAGTGAATGGCCCCTCGTAGCCCCCGGAGCTGTCAGAAACATTTGCCCCCACTAAAGGGAACCTTTCTGCACCTGACAACCGGAACCCATACACAAACTCAATAGAGGGGAAAAGCACACAAGGGTTCGAAAATGTTTTTTATGGGTGAGGAGATCCTCCTACGTTACAGGCCGATGGGGAGCAAAAGCAGATTAAAGGAGGCACTAAATTTCATTTTAATTTCCGGGACTCAATTTGTTTAGCGTTTTCATCAACATCTATTTACTTACGGATTTTAATTTCTGCCTTGTTTCTTTGGGGAAGTAACGCAAGATGCAGAGCAAAGGCATTTCATTCACGAACATGATGGTGCAAATTTGATCACGCAGTTGGGGGATGTTTTCAGAGAACTCTGCGGGTTTTGCAATTGGATTCGGGGGCCAATTCGACTACGCAGCTTTTTCCTCCCGTCAGAAGAGAGACAAATCATAAGAATTCACGTAAAATGGGAGGTGCCAAACCATCCCCCTCCCTGGCTCTCCTTCACTTCCTTTTTCTATTTCTATATATAATTAACGCCTGGCTTGCAGGCGAATTTCCTTGGTCATTAATAATAGTTTCTGCCAGGTGCCAGTGTCACCCACTGAGGGCCAAATTGGTCTCCTATCTGATATTTAAGCCCAGTCCAGAGATTGTCTGCATTTTATTCTTTTCTTATAATTATTTCATCACTTTATATAAATAAAAATGTAAATGAAACATAAGTAAGTTTAAACTGGCTGTTTATGTCATGCTAGCGTTAACTAAGCACTTTCTTATTGATGCAGATGAGATTTGAATCAATAGAACAAATCAATACAACTCCCTATTACACACAGGGCTCCATAGTCTACAAATAATCATTTATTCAGTCATTGATTGACTGTGAGTTCCAGGCCTTATTGATTTCTAAAGATAAACTAACTCAAACGGGCCGCTATTAGGTAGTTTTATTTTCAGCTCAAAGCGCAACTTGGATGGAAAGCGCTGCGCTACACCTGGCAGCGAAGCGCTGTTTTACAGCGGTCGGAAAAAGCATAAACAAGCCAAAACATCTCCGTGGCTTCAATAATGCATGCATAAAAAACACGAACGAATTTGCAGACAACAATAGCAGATAACATTTTACGGGCAAACGACTCTCTATATTCATGTGCACCATCATTACAACGTTACCGATGCCTGACTATCCTCATCCGTTGCTTAGAAACGGAGTGAAACGCGGGCCGGCGCGTTCTCCTTTTCTCCTTTCTTGCGCACGGAGAGAACCGGGTCCTGTATCACTATCGTTTAAATAATTAACTCGAGAGAAACCAAATACAGTGTTTACTTATTTATAATGCAAGAAGTAGAAAAAATACAAAAAGAACCGGATTGAATAAGAATGAGACGCGCTCATTATTGTAATGAAAAAATGGCCGTGACCTGTCGGGAGGCACGAAGCAGGAGGAACAATGAGCTGAGACAGAAGGTGGGAGTGCGGGTCGCAGCGCACCTGTCACGCTGGTCGCACAAGGGCCGTGTTTAACCCTCAGACTGACCTCACATAAACTTGATCCACTCTGTAGGAAAGTCTCCACCGTCATTACGTCTGCCACTGTTTACTTGTGATTATATCGGTGACACAGCTTAAATTCTGCCAAATAGTTTTCTTTCAACAACTGCTACTGACCTGAATCCAAAATTTGCACCCCATTAGTGAATCTTGAAAGTTCAAACTTCTAAAAAATGTATCTGACAACTAAAAATTTAAGTTAAAAGTGTGTCAAAAATATTCATTCAGTCTAATCCTGTCACACCTTCCTCAAATATTTTATTTTAAACTTTAAATTCTGTTATCTTTTACACACACTTATTTTGTTTAAAACTCATGACTTTTTCAAACACAAAAGAAATTATTATCTACATGTCAAAGTTGCAGTTTTTTCTGCAACATAGTGATCACTGGCTGTCAAGTTCATGTACAATTCCACAATTACATTATCATTCTGGCTAAATATTTACATAATAATGATAAGATCAGAATTTATACTCCAATGTATTTTACTGTAGTCTGCCGAGAGTATTAATGTAAAGATGTGTAGATTAACCTTTATTGCCATGTCATGAAGTGATCCACAAAACCATCATACATGCTTGTTTCTTTATGGTACTATAGGGATACACACAATTGCCATGCGAAGAGTTGACACACTGCAAAATGGTAAATGAAAAATGAACAGTGAGTACAAGAACACACACATACACTCATATGAAGCCCTCATAGGGAGATTTTCATAAATGTAGAGCTATCCGCACAGGTGCCGTGCTATTATTGGCACAAGATGAGCATGCAGGAGAGTAAGTGAGAAAAGGGAAGATGCATGGGGGGGTGTCATACAGTGAGCTGTCAGCTGTCATCATTCTCCAGTGCCACCTGAGACACTCAACACCACACCCTGCCCCTCCCCATCCTGTACCCATGGTAACCCCTCAGTGCCAGGAGCTGATTGGCTAGCGATGCAGCCCCAGTGTTGGGTTCTTAAGGGCTGTGTGTCGGTTGCTAGGTCCACCAGCAGTTTTTGCTGCATCTCAGCACTTAATTGATTAATTAGTGTAATTATTTGAGGCGAAAGTCACCCCCATCTTTGTCACCGGTTGGTTGGTAATTCATTCTGTCCTCCGAGACTTTAATGTTAATGCGGGTACGGTAGAAAAAGCAGTGTGGACCAAACTCGCCTGGTTATGCTTGAAGATTTGTTAAAACAGCAGCTATTTTGTAAAGGCGCGAGATGTACAACGTCACTTCACAAGGTTATTTCTGTAAAATTCAGAGCAGGTAAACGTGTATATGTGCGAGTGTGTGTGAGAGAGGAACTCTAGCATAGAGGACAGATGGAGACTGGGAAACAGGAGGGACACTGGCACAGTTCAGCTTGGCATAATGTGTGTGTGAGAGTAGGGAGGTGTATGGATATCCCTCGCTGTTGCCGGGCGGCCAGTCCCACTCGCAAGCAGTGACCTTGGCACAGAGTGGGAGGGTCAGTCAGCCAACTGTCTGTGCCGCCGTACGCCCGTCTGTGCGCTGCTTTTTAAAGCAGCCAGGTCAACAGGCCGGCCACTGGGACATCCATTTGGCACTTACATTCTTATTTAGGTTAGCAATATGGCGACCGCTACTTTTGCTGTTACTGCAGATGTTAAGCTGAGAACTCGTGTTCCACCTGTAACGTCACGTGCCGCCCTCTGCTTACGTTGACTGTGCTCTTTTCACTGAACAATATGGTCTGTTAAGAGATGCTGATGCAAAGCAAATCACTGAATGCAGCTTTTCTGTAGCGCAACTGGTAGAGCATGATTCTGTTGACACCAAGGTCACAGGTTTGAATCCAAAGGAATGCACTTTGAATGCAAGTCATTTTGATTAAGTGTCTACCAAAGGCCTAAATACACACACACATATATACACAAATAAATATTCATAAATAACTAGTAACTTTATTAGCAGGTTGTCAAAGACAAAATAGTACATTTAAGTGTTCCTGTAGCTCAGTGGGGAGTGCATTGTATTAGCAGCGTAAAGGTTGTGGGTTCATTTCCCAGAAAACACTGATAAAATGATAGTGAACACTGATCAAATATATACGTCGAATGCACTGTAAGTCACTTTGGATAAAAGCATCTGCTAAATCTAAATGAAAAAGCATCTGCTAAATCTAAAATCGTAAAACGAACTGTAAGAATGATAGTCTGGCCGTACATAACTGTTCAAATCAAACAACTGTTGCAGTTTCCACTAAAAGACAAAGACTGGCTCTTATATAATACCAAAATAACGGTGTTGTTTGCACAAATACAGAAGGAGCAAAACAGTCAGAACGTGATATATTTGGCTGGTACATTTCCTCAAATCACACATCATTGGCAAACTGTTAATTCTGGACCTTAAATATTTGAACAAAAGTATATTAATTGTCATTTTGCAGACACTTTTGTCCAAGAAGACAACCAATAGAGATACTTGATGTTCATTGTTTAAGGGAATGAAGGTAAAGACTGCTCGTGAGACTCAAACCAGAAACTTTCTGATTGCACTGCACCATACCACAGATGAATGGACAGGTAGATGGATGGAGGAATAGATGGAGCAATGGATGAATAGAGGGATGAAGAAATGGATGGAGGGATGGATATAGGAATGGATGGATGGTCTCACCTGCTTTGACACGGATGCTGGGGCTGCGGATCTTGCCGGCCTGGTTCTCGGCAGTGCAGAAGTAGTCATTATCATGAATGAAGCTGT
>JAZGTK010023044.1:0-10077 GCA_036877625.1 Ambastaia sidthimunki | reverse complement strand
TTTATGTTGCATCAAGAGCATTAGACTTAGTCATTTTAACTTTATACTGTTATTTTCTTTCACAAAAGTCTCTTTTGCTGTCCATTTCTGTGTGTGTGTGTGTGTGCGCGTGTGTGTGTGTGTGTGTGCGCGTGTGTGTGTGTGTGTGTGTGTGTGTGTGCGTGTGTACGAAAAGCCTAAAAAGTTCCAAAATTCTTTTATTCAACAGCCTACAAAAATGATAGAACACAATAAGCCTCCATTTTTCTTCCAAACAAAAGTATCTAACAGACAGCCTAGATACTAATAAAGGAGTTTAGAAAAGCTAATCTATTTGCTTCATTAGTCCTGCCGTAATTACAAAAACAACAGAAAACATGAGCGTTTGATGAAAAGAAAGCGTGTCTTTTATTGTTTTCTCGATAGAGACAAAGCTAATTTAACAAAGAGCAGGAACATAACAGGAGAATGGGAGGCTATTCAATCAGGAAGTGACACAAACACATACACTAAGTAAAACTTCTTCAGCTCACCTATTCCTTTTTTGAGACTTCCTACACTTACATCCGGAAAACAAAATGTTCAACAATATATTCTTGAGACAAAAAAGTTATTTCACTGTACATAACTGAGACAAACAGTGCATTGTCTCTGCTCTGAGGACTAGAGATCGGGGTGTGGTGCTTCCCCAGGCCGACTATTGGCAATGATTGATTATTCCGAGTATTGGGCTGACGGGGCTCTGGACTTGATCATAAGAATATGCTGGAGGTGGGTTGAGCAGAATTAGTGAGCGACTAAGGTTCAGTCACCACAGGACAGTTTAACAAACGATCATTTGAGCAAAGAATAAAAAATAGGAAGTCAACCAAAGTGGTTTACACAGCAGGATTAATTCATTAAGTGGATGACTGTAAATATACATTTCTATTAGCAGAAAGCGCTCTATCTAATTCACCCCCACTAATAAGAAAAAGGGAAAATAGCTTCCATTACAGGCAGAAACATAAAGCAACCAGTCAAGCTGTGACTCAACATTTATTGCCTTTTAGACTGCTAGAATAATGTTTGTAAGCAAATGTAACGCATGGTCAAACAAGTCAAGTTTCAGAACGTGTGCATTTATTGAGTCAATCTATGTTTATGGACTAATGGTATGTTCTATATTATTACATTTTACATTTACACATTTGATAGACAAGCTTATCTAAAGCAACTTACAGTGCATTCAAGTTATCACAATTTGTGCATGATGCTAACGCAATGCCCTACCAGCTAAGCTACAGGAACACTGTATATCATTAGATGTTAGAGCGGCAAACTGTTTGCTGTTTTCATTTTACATTTTGCAAGCATTTAGTACGTGCTTTCATCCAAAGTAAATTACAGTGCATTCAAGATATACATTTTAAAAGCTTGTGTGTTTGGTGAGAATCAAACCCATGATGTTGGTGTTGCGAGCACCACGCAATGGAGCTAAAGGAATTTTAGCAGATGATGCAGCAAATGGTAAACACAAAGTACCCAAAGGATGGGAAGTTTGGCAAACTATTTGGCAGTAGTTTATTTTGGGAAGCCATTAAACCTTTTCAATCATGGACAATTGCACTTTTGGCCAAAGTATTTAGTTCTGATTAACAGCTCAATCTGTCTTGTGGTGTGACTAATGAAGAGCAGCTCAGCATCTCAACTCTGTGAACTCTCAAAACTGTGTGATGATGATGTGTACAATCTCTGGCTTTCCATACCCTGCGGCTATGGGAAAATGGGGCCACTGGACCTGATTCATCGTGTCTATAACCAGTGTAGTTGGAAGCTAGGGACAGGAGTTTGAAATGTTTCCATTTCAAACATAAAAACACATCTCTTATTCATTACGATAAAAAACCCATACCGCTTGAAGGTGCAAAAAGACGAGCATAAAAGTTTACTGTCACATGCAAGAACAGAGCACTATTTTTCATTTATATCCTACTGCAGGAAAATACAGATTCATAAAAGTGGATAAAGTAATAGATTCTTAATGGCACAATCCCAGAATTCCCTGGGTCATAGAGATGCAGCTCTAATTAGACTGTCTCAGACAGGAGGATAAAGGCGTGAACCAGAGATGTGTGAATATGAGAAGGGTCATCGAACATCCGGCTGGCGTCAGATGATGATAGATGAAGTGAGCTTGTGGCCAATAACTGCATTCATTACCYCCGAATATTTACTGCCTGCTTCTCCTGATCAATATATACAGCGTGCATGAAATGCACCTCTGGCAGCTCTTTCTTTTCTCTCCTCTTTTCATTGACTCTTTCTCATTGTTACACAGGTATACACATCACTCAGCCTTTATATCTGAATGCTTCTCTTCCTATTTTCTATAGATTCTATCACTGAGGTTCCCATAAACAATAAACCAGGGAGCCTATAAACAATTAACACCCTCTGCTTGTGTCTCCAAGTCATTAGTTTCTCTACAATCACCCTATAAAAAGCAGAAGAAAACCACTATAATGGAACTCTCATATTACACAAGCTTTTATATCTGCATTCCACATTTAAGCCATGTGTAACTCGAGTAATTAACCAATTTATCAGGTTAAGGTAGGCAATTAAATGTGTTTTATGTTATTTATTTAACTCAGTTAATGCATATATTTAATTTGACATTATGGCTGCCTAATTTTGTTCTGTGTGATCACTAAAAACTGGTCAGAACAAGCTCCTGAGGAGCAGGGCGAGAAAATTCATTAGTCTGTTGCCTCCTGGACTGACAGGTGATCAGCGGTTGTTCTGCTCCAATTAATGTCCAACTGTCTAAACAAATACAATGAAATGATTGGAGAAACTGTGAGGAAGGTTCAATCAAAACACTTTCCAATTCACTTGATGCTGCTGTGTAATGCATGAACAAAATGTTGACGGCTGTTGATCTTGCAAAACAAGCGAATGTGCACAAAGTGTGCACAAAATACACAAAGATGAATTGTCAAAATCCCAATCTGAGGATGTTCTGTCAAAAGTTTGTTTTGAATAATATTTAATAACATAAATGACTGATTGCAGATTGTTGCATTCATAACCAATATTTATGTTGTGCTTAAAAGCTTTTTGTCAGATCTTCTGTCAGATTGCAAGAGAAATACAAAGATTGTCTATTTTGTAGAGGAACAGAAAAGCAACTTTAAATGTATGTGTCATTTTGAGAGCCTTATTCTTAGTCTAAACGAGTAAACCAATTCAATTAATCAAAAGTGTCATGAAACCAAACCTCTGCTCTGACCTCAAAAATGGCTCATCCTCTCCCCTCTTTCAAAATGGTGTGAAATTTCATATAAATAAGATTTATATTTATATAATTCATTGTAGCAACTAGGGTCAGATTAATGTCACAAAGATAAGGTGACAAACTGTGCACGTATCACAGCCCGTCTCACAAATCCATCAAGCTCATTTTATATGCAACGAAGCAAGCGAGGTTTTCCATTGGGTTCATCTTCAGTCCTTAAAAAAGCTACACTAAATGCATAATGTATACGTGTATGTATATGCTACTCTCAAATCTTATAAACATTATACAACAGTTAGTTTCGGTCCACAAACCCTGATTGGCTAGCATTGTGTTAAGAGTGCTAATATTTAGTATAACAGCACTGGTATGTTTTGTAACTTTCCACAGACTATGTGAGTGGTGTAGAGCAGAGGCTGTGTGATTTTGCCTGCAGCAAGACAAAACGCTGAGGTATGTGGCTTCAGGCAAAAGAGATTCTGCTTTACACCACTTACATGCTCCAGCTGGGTTTCTCTCATCAGTGAGTGAGCAGAGAAAGCGGCACTCAGTGGCCTAATCACAGTCCTGCCCACATAGCGCAACCTGGATGTCCTTAAAAAATCTAATTTGAAGCCGATTGGCACTGCTGTAGTCGGTATATACAACAAATGTTTTATATACAGAGGGATTTGAAACATATACACAAACACACCGCCAGACAAATACATACACAAAGATATGATGCTATACACAACAAAAAGCCCAGAAGCGAAACCTCAAAGACGGATGAGGGACTGATTTGATCTAAATCTTTCTGAAAGTACAAAGTCTTTAAGTTTCTGTGAACTGTAAAAGATTCCAAACTCTTGCATCCTTTACTCTGAATGTCAGCTCTCTTTCTTGCTCGTGGGTGAATGAGGGGAGGAGAGCAGTGCGGGAGAGCGGAAGTGTCTCTGATCACAGGGGCTCAGTCATTAGTTCTTCTAATTGTCTCTTCCTGGCATGGGGGAGGTTACCACGGCAGCCGTTTCCACAGCAGCTGTCACCACTTGGCGGGAAAATAAGTGGAAGCATAGTGTGAGCGAGAGAAGCAGGGGTTCTCGACAACACGAGGCTCAACACTCAAAGAGAGAATCAGAGGGAGGCTTAGAGCCACAGGGCACTGCAGGGAGAGACGCCAGTGCAGAAAGAGGATGAGAGAGGGAGAAAGTGAATGAGTACATTTTTCACTCAGTCCCTCCCTAACTGTCTGGTGCTGGCAGTCCGTGTTAGCAATGCTAGTTCAGGTGAAAAATTCTCACCAACCATACAGTAGGCCTAAAAAAAATAATAAAATAACTATTTTATATGCATATTTTATGCATTTCATTTAAATTAAAAAAATAAAAATAAAAACAAAGTATAAAAAAAATACATATTTTATTTATTTAATAAATTTTATATAAATATGAATGCCTTTCATCCAATCAGATTAGAGGATTAGTACTAAGTGCAAATATATTTGCATTTCATTTAGCAGATGCTTCTATCCCACATAGATATACCGACATACATAAATATGTACATATTATACAATTATAGCAAGTATCTTAACTGTTAATGCTTTAAACTGCCCTGCACTATAATTCTGCATTAGGGCCAATCAGCAGAAAGACCTGATTCATGAAGCAGTCTGCATACTACATTTCTCCATTTTCATCTTCAGCCTGTAGAGGCCTCTACTTGCTGTATCCTGTGCTGTTTCAGTAGTAGAGTTCTCACCTGCCACACTGTGATTCAATTGAATTCAATTCCCAGTCAAACTGAGCAAAATAAATGTCAGCAAAGCAATGTCAATTCCAAGCAAAAAAACCCTGAGTAGTCTAGCGGCAATATTCATATCAAAGAAATGACATGTTTGCTTAAAAACCTCTGTAGAGAGCAAAATGAATTCAACAGCAAACATGCAGAAATTACAAAGGCGTTGTTTACTGTCAAACATTCAGTTGCTTTTTCCACATGAACAGCTTTCAAAAAGCAGATGACAGTAGGAGAACCCAACGGGGCAGATGTGTTGCGATGCTGGAGCAAAATACTGAGATGAATCCTTTGATAACCTCCGTAAAACTTTGATGTATCACAATGCTCAAACACGGGGGAACAAAACGAACAAAACGCCAATTCACACGCCTGAACAAGCCGCAGTTAATCTGGTTAAGGCCCGCATTCATGTGCCATTAGTTTCAGTGTGCCGTATCGCACGAAAGCAGTAATATCCCTGCCTGTAGTGCTGCTCAATTCAAAGCCATTTAACAGTCAAATCTTAGGAAATGTAATTTGGCCCTCAAACTGTTCCTGAAGGTGTGTGTGCGAGGACAAGCAAAAAATATACGTCACTTTGTGCGTCACATCATCTGAGGCTGTGTCTAGTCACAGAGGCTGTACTATAGAGCTATAAATGCCCTGTCTTTAACATTTTTTACAATGCATACATGGTTTTGGTGTGGTTATGCTAATATCTCTCTATCCATCTGACATAAGTGCATAATCATGCTCAAGGCAATCTCTTATAATACAGTGTGAAATCATTTCTGTTCCATAAAAACTCAACATGTTCTCCATGCAACCTTCAAAAAACAATCCCAGGCTTTTACAAGCATGACGTACACACATGCCTGTGCACGGTTCATACCTGAAGAAGAGGCACCCAGCAAAAACCCATGTGCTCTTGTATAATGTGTGCATATCGAGCACATATTAGTTCTCATGCAAACATAATGCATAAGCTGATTTTAGGACAGTATGGACACTGCTAGACTTCAGACCACTTTAAACTATATCGTAGCATCTGCAACTTGTTGCTTTGTACACCATTTAAGGGTCGAGATGGGTGCCCACTGTGTGTTAGCTACAATCTGAAGCATTAACATCTTTAAGAATAAACATCTGGTGTTTTAAACCCCGCTAGTTTCTGAGTTTCTGGGTACACATCTAAATGGGTGTGTGTGTGCGCTTGCTGATATGTGATTTAGTTTCAAGGTTTCATCATTTATGCCTAATCTCTTCTACCCTAAATCTGTCTGACACAATGAAAAGGAGCTGCTTAATTTTCAAATGAGGTTACAAAATGTAAGCAGGATACCCTTGTCATACTATGGAGATGTTTTTCTGATGATACCACAGTTGAACACTGTGACAGCAGAGCTTGGACTTCAGTCAGTGTGATTTCAGGCAGTAAAGCAGTAGGTGGTATCTAACCGCAGATCTAACTGCTCCTGTTACACGCTCTACCTCTCTACCTTAGCCCACACGTTTACCTGAATCATCTCTGGCACTGGCAAACACAGCACGCATGAATACTCAAACAACCCTGACACAACCTCACAGCAAAAGTCAACTTGCAATGCTTTCTGGCTGGCTGATAACAGGCACCTGTCGCATTAGAAGTTGGATGCGCGAGGGGAAAATCTTATGTATGAAGCATAACTTCCTCTCTGGTATCCAAACACATCACCTTGCCTCCTCAAATCTCAGCTGAGGCCAGGGATCAAGAGAAAGCCAAACCTTTCATACAGGCATAACAAAGCATTATCCAAAACAAGAAGCCCAGATCAAATCTTTCACTTGTTTATGCATCAACACAACAAGGTGCTTTTCAAAAGGGCTTTTTCTCCTCTGACTGAATGTTCTTTAGAGCTGGGCTGAAAGAGAGGTGGAAAACAATACCCTCTAAAAGCCTGTTCCCCGACTGAACATATTAATAATATAAACCACAGCTTTCATTTCCTGAATCAGGCCAACCTGAGCTCAGCCATTTATCCCCCATGAGCGGGATCGTTCGGTTCTGATTGCTATCGTGATCTGATAATTCAGCACTGGAAACAAAAGAGGAGAATTCTGTCCTGTGCCTTGTTGATGCTGCCAATAACACAATCTAACACTATTTTCTTGACATGTTGTAGAATTGTGAATCTTTTCAAACAAGGGAAACAAAACAAAGCTTTGGGCTATCATCAAAACATTCACCTTCAAACATTTATGTGTATAATGTCTGTGAAACTATACTTAAATCTGACCACTTAAATATAAAATATCTATGTTTTTCTAAACACTCCACCTGTCCTCCATTGGATACTTAAACATATAGCCTCTCCCATACTTACACTATTAGTTAATGGAGATAATGTAGCGCTAACGTTGCTGTATCAAGCTGGTTAGAATGTTCAAACAAAGACGACAACAATGTGACACAGAGCCACAAATCAGCATCAGAATAAGTTAAAGTTGCCCCTGTGTATTAAATTAATATGTGGCACAGTAAATTAAGCTAGAAAAAATTTCCATCTCTTTCAACATTGTTCAAAATGGGAGATTGCTACAGTGAGTAATTAAAAGGAAAGATGTTATTGCTAGTTATTAGTGTAAATGGTCTGATATTGGTTTCAGTCTACTGTGAAGCAAGCGTTCCTAAGACCTGCTGTGATGGTGACGATGTTGTGCTTTGTGTGAAGCAGTTAATCTATTATAGATAATTCCCAAACCACCAACAGTGCACACTGGTATCAAAATTGTCATGAAGATTATGCAACAGGGGAAGAATGCAGCATTTAATATTTTAGAGACAACTCTTTTGTTCATCTCACTCACAGCACCTCATGCTGACTGAGAGCAGGATCATTTTCATACTGCGCACTAAGCAAACGTGTAATTGAGCAGCCAACACTGTTCCCCTCTTCAGAACTCACAGTCTGATAAACAGAGTCTTAGTTGTGAAGACCAGGAATAAGTTGAGTATTTACTAAAGAGCTAGAGATGTGCTAATTACGCATAGAAATAAAAGCAATAAAACCATCATTTGAGGTGGGAACCCAAAGTCAACAAATGTTTTTTATTCATTGTTTTTCTCCTCTATTTCTTTTTTAATTTCTCTGATTAAGTTCTCCAAACACTTCCAAAACAAATATATTCTATATTATATACTGAACAACATTATTATTTGTTTGATCACTGATATCTGACAGCTGCACACCACACGTTTGGGAAACTCTGCTTTACTGGGTTTGATAAAGATGTTAACAGACATTGCTGGTTTATTTGATCACAAACGCACTTGTCAGAAGTCAACCTAAACTATCAATCAGAGCAGATCACATCTTTATTCCTCTACCAAACATAAATAGTGTGCCAACAGTCAAAATAAAGTCTTTAAAGTAACGTGAAATTCCACATAGGCCCCCACACCTGTGCTTAAGAGATCTTTGACACCATTTCAGCAATTCTCAGAAGAGTCCTTGTCTTGTCCCTGGAAGCTAAAAGCAGAAGGTGAGACAGATTTTGCTGCTTTGAAGATTGATGTTTGGTGTTTAGGATACCTCTGAAAAGCAGACAAGACCTTCAGGCTAATCCAGCGTTAGATGATAAAGATGGTCACCTGCTCGGAGCTGATAGCACAACACTGGCAGCCCAGACTGTAAAAAGAGCAGCAGCCTCTATATGGAGCAATATGAGATTTAACATCCTCATTTCTGCTGCCAGAGATGAACATCTTATAAAACCGTAAATAACATTGAGTTAAAGTTTGCCTGAATGTGTTTGTACTGCTGCACTTATTCTGAATTCCCACAAATGTTTGACAGAGATATTACAAGGTCGTATTTGGGTTGGCTTTTATGTGTCTGTTCTAAATAAAAACACTGCAAAAAAACTTTGTATTTTTGTTTAACCTCTTTAAACTATAAAAATAATAAAGTTTAATGGCGTGATGTTTTGATTTAAGTGAAATGCATTATGGGATATGATATAAGATAGATGCTTTATTATAGGCCAGATAAAACCGCAACTCAAAGAGTTTTATAGATTAACTCGAGTAGAAAAGCACATATCTTTTTTATTTTAAAAAAATCCTTATTTACAAAAACAACACTAAATCATACATTTGACACAATCTCTATATCAGTGAGCAGAATAAACCAAAAACATAAATATATGCTATTATTAACTTGCTAAAATAAATGGGGCCTTGTTTAAAATAATTAATTCCTGTAACAGGAAATTATACTAATTACCATTTTGTGCCAGAAAGGTCAAATAAACACACCCACTACAAGACTCACTCCCTATCCTAATATTAACAGCTGAAAAACAACCTGATATTGCATGAATTTGCATTAAACCACGTCACTCTGTACAAGCAGATAGTGGCTTGACCAGGCAATGTGAAATAAGCTTCTGTCAAATGATAAAAAGTCAACATCTGACTGGCACAGTGCATTACAACAACAGGCAACAAGAAGACAGTCGTTTCATATACATGTTTAATATGAGCCAGGATCAGCTCAGCTTTCCAAATCTTTGTTGGAGCGGCAACTCTGTTTAAAGAACGCAAGAAATCATAGCACTTGGCATCCATTATGTCTGTTTAACAAGGGAAATGACAGCTTTTATGAAATAACACATAAATTAAAGAGTAAAGGAACACTATGCAGTCATGAAAATGTGAAAGCCATGGTCTGTTTTGTTTATTTATACATTTGTGGCAAGACAACAGCAAAACTTAATGAGGTTAGTTGTCAAAATACGGCTCTTTCCCTGTCTGCTGGGGGGAGACCCTATTAGGAGATTCACAGACATCTGTACCAGACGTCTTGTGCATCATCATTAGAATTTCAAAGTGGTTTTGATTGTTTGATCTCATATCCAGAAATTATTGTTGGGAGAGTCATTATCATAAACCCAGTTCTAAATTTGTTTTCTACAGTCTTGGTTATGATCCATAATTAACTATACTGGAGACATTCCATTATTTCTCCCTTTTTGGGTGAGGAATCCATACGGAATTTCTCCATCTGGGAATTCCG
>JAZGTK010023043.1:0-10077 GCA_036877625.1 Ambastaia sidthimunki | reverse complement strand
CTGAATTCTTAATACACAACACTTCCCATGTCTATTCTTACCTTCAGTTTAGGGATATTTTGAATTCTGACATCATCAGTAATGGTTCCCACAACAACAGCAGTCAGGTTTTCACGACCAGCAAGCTTCATCTTACGGATCTAGAGCCAAAAAACAACAATCAAAGCATGTTTACACTGTGCTAGAGCTGCACAATATTACACAAAAATGCAATGTGCAAAATGTGATATGCTGTATGTATTATGATAAAGCTTCAAGTGTAAAAATATATACGTATATTTATAATATATACGAATTTTTCTGGGAAAAGCAAGCATCACAATAACTTCTAGTAGAGGTCTCTTGTTATCTGCATCAACCCGAAACTGATTTTATGTAACCTTGACCCTAATATTTAGTTACTGCAAACTATCTGATGCATGTCTCAAGCATGTTGAAAAATGCACATATGCAATTTTTCCATATACTGTGTAGCCCTACACCATGCTTGTTTATAAGGAGATGAAAAAAAAATAGCTTGCAGACAAAGGGATACAGAGAGGTACAGATAAAATACTAGGGTGCACACTCACAAGTCGAGACAGGGCCAGAGGGGGGCGGTTGGTCTTGCTCATGAAGAGTCTTCTCAGAATTACCTTGTTGAAGGGAGCATTAGACCGACGAGCCAGGAATCTGTACAACTATAAAACATAATAATTGTAATTTTGCTTGGGCTTGATTTTTACACTAGCCCTATGAAAATACATGAACGTTCTTACCTTGACCAAGAGCCTCAGGTAAATATCCTGACTTTTAGGCTCCTTCCTGTGAACCTTGCGGTCCTTGTTGTGTCTGATGTCAACTCCCTGCAAAAACCCACAAAATAATCAATACACTAGACTTCGCCAATTATATTAACTCATTAGTAATGTAGCCAACAGAATGTCACAGTGATTTTTCTATTGACACATTATACTGTTGCAAAAGCTAGTAAAGGGGAAATATTCATTGGCTACACTCAAATACTGGCCACATGCCTACAGCATTTCAATAGCAATAGCAAGTTACCCAGTTAGCTATACAGAAAGTTGAGCGTAAATTTTATTGAAAGGTCTTTGTGACAGTTGAAGATTTTGCTGTTACATGTGGTTTGTGACTCATGTGTCCCAGAAGCTTAACACAGCTAAGAACCAATAGATGCTAGCTTAGCTAAACACGAGCCTGTTTTCATACCACTCCGTTTATCAGATAACAAACCGAAAAGACCCCATGTTAAATCTATTTTTAAACATTAATCAAACACTATAACAACGCATTTTATGCAAGACATGCATAAAGCTAGTATCACCACGACACATGATCGGAAAGCTTGTCTTAGCGGCCCAATGTGGATTAGCCTGCATTTCCCTAACATATAAAGACGTAACCGATCATTATACAAGTATTCACCAACTCGTAAGGCAACGTAATGGTTCTACACACTATCTGCGGCTAATTTAGAGCATTTATAACTAAGGATGGTATTAGATTTTGGACAAGGCTGAACGCCATAAAAACTCAAGCTACCTACCATCTTGGACTCAGAGTGAAAAGGGAAAAGGAACGCTCGCGAGAAGATGTTTAGCGAGATTACGGAACATTTTGAGTCACGTGACTAAAAATCCATGCGCTGATTGGTCACTGCCCAGCTTGCTTTAGCGCATAAACCGGGTGAAAACAATATAATACTGTAATGGACAGTGTGCTGCCAAGTGCCAAAATACGTATATCATAATTACACTTAATACACATTTTCTTTAGGGTGAGGCTCCACACTTAGCGGCTATCTTTGCATCTATGAGGGAAGTCTGATATCTCTGAAACAGTTGACTAAGGCCACAATAAAACACTGTTCTAGACAACAAACTATTAAACCACATACATGAACTGTATTATTAATTCTTTTTCTTAGGCAAAATGCGCTATGAAAAACAAGTTTTCCAGATCGCTTGGCGTACTGCGCAAATGTACAGCATCATTCTGTAGTGAACTCCTCTGAGCGTTGCATCTTTCCCCATTCACAGATCACTTTATTTTGACAGATCGATATAGTGTTTGCATAGTTGTACTTCCTGTCGCCATTCCAGTATCTGGCGAAAACCTTGTCATTTACTAGAATGAGCTAATTTCTTCTTATTATTGTTGTTGTTATTAAATTAATTAATAATAAATGCTATAACAACGGGATTCATATAAATATTTAACTGTCAATTAAAATATTTCCAATACAATAAAGACTTTGATCCTGTAATTTTAAAAAATCTGATTCGTATTTTTTCCTATATAAACAAAACAATTTTTTGTCATTTTTCAAACTTAATGTTTAATATTAAAAAATAAGTAGCCACCCATTGAGTAACAGCATTGAAATTTGCCAAGGCAACAATGTCAAACATTAATTTTAATTTTCATGTTAAAGTGTTAAAAAAGATCAACAGTTGAAGACAATACTTTTGCCAATTGTAGCAGTTATGCCTTACTTAGTGTTAGGTAAGGGCATCACAGAAATATAGAAGATTCAAGTTACAGATTTAACATGAACAAATGAAAAATTAGATTAGATTCCTTTATTGTCATTGCACAGAGTGCAACGAAATTGTAGCAATCCTAGGTGCAAATTCACAACACATACATCAACAGTGTGAATAAAACAGTGCAGAAACCAATAACATTATATACAAAATAATACTGCTGGATAGCAGCTAGGGTGAGGTAGTTACACATACAGATATTGCACATTTCTGGATTGCTGTGAACCTATGTGTCCGTAGTGCAGTAAAATTAAAAACAGAAAGTAAACAATAGTGCAATACCTATGTACAAGTGGGCAGTAGGAGTGTAAACAAGTAGTGCAAAATGCAGCTGAGATGTGAAACAGTAGTGCAAATAGTGCAGTTGAAATGTAAAACAGTAAAACAGTAGTGAAAAATGTTATGGATGTGAGTTTCCGTTTAAAATAGAACATGTGATACTGGAAAAGAGCAAAGATTATATTTTTAAGATTTATACATTTTCAATTCTTTATACATTTTCTAGCAGTTGCAGGATATGTTAGGAACACAGATAATGAGGCTAGATTCTCTAAGAAATTCATTCCTGCATCCTAGACCTGCACTACAACATACTCCACACAATATGCCCCTCAGCATCTTCTGTCCAGTGGTAAACCTGCCAGTTGGGCTTTATGCTCAGTAGTAGAGAGAAATAGTACAGAAATACGACAAATAAGGCCTCAGGTTGCAACAAAATCTTTATTACATCAACCAACATGCTCAGTTGCACAAAAAATGTAACAAGACATATACATTCTTTCTGCCATTATATGTAGTCTGTACTTCCTTAATTCAAAAGTCTGAATATAGATTATAGAGTTAGTTTAGAGAGTTGCTCTTCTGCTGCCTGAAATGACACAGAAAAACAGTCCAGACAAGAGCGACTCCTCCAACAAAGATGGTACGAGCCACTGGTGGAACCAGGGAGAAATTCACAGCCTGAAATTTAAAGAATAAAAATTAGGAAATAATTAGAAAATATCTTGGAACATGGAAAGATAGCCAGATAAATGGACTAATATAGGCCTACCTGCATTGTTGACCAATACACCACTCCTGTCTAGTAGACAGAGGAACAAAGATATGTCAAAAAATGATTTAAAAAAAAAAATTAATGCATAGCCTCAGGTACAATATATGTAGTTTTTTCCCATACTTACCTTATAAGAGGTCCAAAACTTATTTCTCCAGTCTTCAAAAGGATCTTCTAAACCCTCTAATGTGCTCAGCCCTAGTAAAGTGTGATAAATGCTTAAAACTGTTTATCTGACTATTGATTTATTTAATTGTATTAACTGGATTTGGAAGTTTATTAGTTATTTGACCTGTTAAGAATTTTTCAAAACATGTTGAAGGAAAAATAGCAGAAATTCTCATTCTCACCAATGTAGAAAGCGCTTATTGTTGTAGGGGCTGCAATTAGTTGATCCAGAAACACTTTAAGCGTTATTCTTTTGGCCCCTCCCCCTGGAAACATCCTCTCTAGTCCTCGTAGCCAATGGTAATTAAAGTTGGCATGGAAACAGAACCCAATCAGCGCTACTCGAGCAGTCTGGGCCCAGTCAATGCAGTGATGCTCTGAAATATGTTGTATTGGTGCTAATGCTTCTTTCTCTTTCAAAGTCCTTTTATTACTGGCTTCTGACTGACTTATTTCTGGGTTATACAATGTTAGATTATCTGTATCTGCTTCTTCAGGCACAGTAAATCTCTCAGAGCATCTCTTGGATGTATCCTTTCCCGCCTCATCCAGTCTGTGCATAGTTCCCTCGTCCAATGCTTTTCCCATCATGCTTTGCTGTATGAGGTCTGCTGTGGCAAACAGTGTTGTGTATCCCACCACATTGCAGATGTATGGATGGGACTTGAACAAAGCCAATGTCCTTTTCATGGACATAACTAAATAACTAAAAGCAAGTTATTTGATTAATATAAAGTTTTGGCATTTGATTTCGAAATATTTAAAAACAGCACTAGTTTTATGTTCATGGTATATGTATTTCTCCAATTTATATCTTCAGAGAGTGAAAAGAAATGCACTGGCTTAACTTACCATGTACTGTAGCTGTTCTGTTCCAAAAGGATCGACAAATCACAAAGTTTACTCTTTAGGTTCCCCCGATTGATTCTTGTAAACAAAGAATGCTTATTGGTCAAACATAGACCTATCAGAGCACTTTGGTCTTCGGTACAAAGTTCTACTAAGAGAGAGAACGAATGTTTATGATAACGTTTATCAGTCAGTGCAACAAATGTGAGAAAACACCACATGTTGAGAAACATATAACTTATAAAGGAATGGAAATACTCTTGCACTACATAGCATTTAAGTTCCTGGAGAAATTCCTGGTGTTTGGCAAGGGTGAAACACAAATACAACCACGTGAGGTGAAAAAACAAAGGAATTTTTAGAAATAAATGTGCTATGCAAACATCTTTATCAAAATCTTGCTTAAACATGAAATATGATGCTCACCAATGTTAAACTCAGGAGAAGACCACAGTTGCATTTGTTACCACATCCTCCAATATACACATGTCTACACACTCTAGATGCAGGCTGAGAGAAGAGGTTCTTCAAAACGCTGAATATGAGCTGCAATACAGGCACATGTGTGTAGCTGCCCTAAATATAGTGAGGGCACGCCTAACTGCTTATGTTACCACAGTCCTGTCATGATAATAGACCATACAGCATAAAGAGTAACTATTACCACCAATGAGCTGCTTTACAAACTTAAAGTAGAAGTGAACTAATAAAAGGTGGTAATTCGGTTTAAACAGCTTATTTTACGCTATAAACAATCTAAAAATATAAACTAGGTATAAACTAGCTCTAAAAATGTAGTTTATGTGTATTCCTTCAGATTTTTCCTTTTTTTATTTAAATTATGTTATAGTCATTAACTATTAACTAAGTTCATCCATTGATTTTCTGAATCATGTCATATTTCCTGTCTTTTCTTTAGATCTTGTTCCATTATGTTGATCACCCCCATAGATATGTAAAAACAACACTTTTCTGAAGGCTGAAACACGAAAGCAATTTGTCTGTGGCAACCAGCAGAGCTCTCAGACAGGAGAATGTGTTAATGAGCATCAGAGATTAAAGAGATCAATTAAAGGTCTTTTAAGCGCTTAACTGGTACGCGCTGTTTGCTAACACTTAACAAGCGCTGTTTCTGACAATGCACCACATGACCAGAACCAGTTGACTTTTTGGTAATTGCTTTTCTTTTCTTTTTTCTCTGAGACTGCACTTCTATGGCCTTTTTAATAGCGCTGGCTTGAAGCCCTTTATCTAAGCGGACAAAGAATCGCTCGTCCCGTGGCATCATCATTGAGGCGATTCCTCTCTCCCCTGACTCACTCACTGTCTCTCAGTCAGGAAGGGTGCATATATACTCTCCAGTGTATAAGTAACACCTCTGCAAAGCCTTTAAATTTTCTCTGGGTTTTTTAAAAAGTGGATTTGTTACTGTGTGACTGAAGGTAAGTGGTGCTGGTCTCAGTGTTTTCATTTAAAACAATTAAATGTGGTGACATTTGTTACATTGTTTAAAAAGTATTCATATTAAAGTGATTGTATATTTTTAAGTAATTGTTTTTGCCTAATTATACTGTTTTAAGGCCAATTTAACAATATGAAACCTAAACCTCCATTTAATCTTACTGTCATACAAGTTACTGAAGTGCTTGTAGGTTTTCTCACTATACTTTATTGATGAATGTAGTCTTATGTGCTACAAAATGCAAGTGCTTGTATACATTTAAACAACCTAAACATATATTTTTGAAAAGCAATTTTTAGCTTAATCTTGTTTTTTTTACCCAAAGCTATGCGACCATCCAGTATTATAACGTTTGAGCCAGGGTTGGAACATGGAGTGCCATGGGGCCGTGACCTATTTACTTTTGTGACCTCAGCAGCTGGTCACATGATGAGGACTTTGCAAAGACCACGCAAAAACAAGCCATCAAAACGACAGGTTAACCATCGCAGGTTTCTGCACAACATGATACAGAGGTATTAAACACACTTTGTTCAGATCATGTACAGTACACCGAAAAAATTAAAAGAATAATTCACCATAAAATGACAGTTCTTTATTTACTCTTACTCTCATGTTGTTGCACACCCATATGGCTTTCTTTCTTCTGTGGAACCAAAGAAAGTTATCATTTAACTATAGAAAACTTCAAATATGATTATTGGGTTACGTGGACCTCTTTTATGATACTTTTATAATGTTTGTGTGTCATTTTGAATTCGAAACGCACTGCTACTCATTCACTTTCATCATACAAGAAGATGTGGCCAGTATATTTGTTAGAGATTCTTTCATGCTTCATACAAGAGAGAAAGTCTATGTGTTTGGAACAACATGTGGGTAAGTGGGTGGAGAAAGTGGGTTAACGATGAGAGTGAAAGTTCCATTTTTGGGTGAACTAACCTTTTAATTAAACTACAATTAATACATAGATCTGTCTCCACACAGAAAATTTGCTGAAATCGAAGCAGCCAATCATCAGCTGGCATCTGCTTTATTTTCAACGGATAAATCACAAAATCATCTAACAGCCCAACAATCTCACACTATAACGGATGAAGTCACAGACCAAACCCCCAAACCTTCCAAAAAAGGTAAAATGCTTTTCATTTCAAAAAGTGGTTTTTAGTGTTTAGTGGTCTGGAATGTTTAACAACATTGATCCTCAAATTCTATTGATCATGGTTTTTCTGGTTTTTGCAGCTATTGACACGTTTATAAATGCAGATAAAACTGAAGCACTTGAACAAGATGATGTGTGTGACCTCTGGACATTGGACACTCTTCTGGATACTCAAGTCACTGATAAAGGTTTCTTACAGTGGAAACCAATAAACAGCAAAAACACAAATCAGAGAACTGAAAAGACTTTGAAAAACAGGAGTCAAAAGGAAAACAGCCCTGACAGCTTAAAGAAAAAGGACTTTGACTCCAGCTTTGAAAGTCAACTGGCCTCCACTGATTTAGAGAGCTTGACACAAATGTCCAGCAATCTTCTGGAGGATGGTGTCTCCACCTGGTTTGTAAGTACTGAAAGAATGAGAACAAATTCAAAGCCATTCATCACCAAGTACTCTGACTTGAAGCCTTACCACACAGTAAATGATGTTTCAGACCTACCACCACCTTCTCCCGTGATTTCACTATTGTCTTTGGATTCATGTGATTTGGAGATTCAAATGCTTATAGATGCTGACCACGTTACCCAAACGGCCACACAAGACAGTCCTATCACAGAAAATCTACAGATGGACATGGTGGACAGCTTTGACCTACTGTTATGTTCTGACAGTCAAGAAGATCTGCAGATCCACAATCCAAAAGGTAAAATGGCAGAATGGATAGTTCACGAAGAGGAGTATCAGAACTGTGTACAGAGTAACAACACATATCAAAGCTCTGTTGATTCAGGGTATTACATGGACAACCTTGCAGGATCCCATGACATGGACAACCTTGCAGGATGTTGTGGGGCTTCTAGCACTCAGGAGTTTGAGGACGACTCACAGATGATTACAGTTCTGGCAAACTCTGCATCCAATGTGGACCAAAAAGGTCAAGAATTGAGTGAATCGAATGTTCTCTGCAATCAAGATCCCCACGGACAAATTTTCCATCACAATCAAGTAAACTATTCAAGGAGTCAAAATAACACTATAGAAGACCACTTTAGACAGTTGGCACCATGTACGATGACAAACGGAAAAGAGGTTGGTTACTTAGCAACAGGTCTGTCTGTCAGCAACCAAATGCTCTCTGATTGTATTGGTTCAAGCGATATTCCGAATCACCACATTTTCCAAGAGTTTCAAAATCAGCAGGACTGTCAATCAAAAAGGATTCCATTTGGCAATTGGGAACAACAGTCTGGAAAGACGGCATACAAAAACTACTCCCAAAGTCTAGAAACACATCAGCATCTTATGTTGCACGAAAGAAACAACAGAAATGCAGACAAAGATATTGTACAAGACGAGAATGACAACGGGACTGGATCAAAAGTCCACGGACCAATAATGGAACGCTCTTGCTTTGACGGCCTTTGTTATGATGAAGAGGAATCTTGTTCTTACTCTAAATTTCGAGACAATCAGTGTAGTCACAACTTTGAAGGTGTAGCTAGATCATTTCCTGCTACAATACATAAGTCCCACCCTACTCCAATTCCAACTCTGCCTCTAGAGGATGATTGGCTGTTCAGTAATATTGTGACAGAAGAAGTGGGAAATAGTGGGAAAAAACTGCTGTACTGATAAATCACTAAACAGGTGATAATCACATTTATCATTAATTTTATTGTGTTTGAGGTTGTTTAAGTGATTTTATTAATCATTTCTGTGAAATGTTCTTGTCTGAGTTGTGAAATGAATTATGTAAAGTTGTTTGTAATATATATTAATGTGATTATTCACTATGTAGAAGGTGAATAGTTGCTAGTGTATGTGCATATTAAAAGGTTAAAAAATAAACCACACTGATTTCAAAACCAATGATACATTAAAATTCACACCCTTCTTATTTTATCATTATTGCAAAATAAGCACAAAAAAAAATCAAATAAACAACCTGTTTTTATGTGCCACAGATGCAAAAAACAGAACAAAACACAACACACATCTTCTTCAGAAACACATCTCTGATGCATACAAGTGCCCTAGATCTGCCCCAGTTTTGATTTTGTTCATACATGTTTCCTGCTAGTGTCCACTACTCATACGCTGGATCACACTGGATGTGTTATAAGCACAGGTTAAGTATAACAAGGCTCATTCCTAAAGTGGAATTATAGATCCAAAGAAATATGACAGGGTTTGAATTTTAATGCTGTCCAAATGGATTCTTTCTGAGCACAGCTCTGTCAATCCACAGATCAAAATAAAGTCTTTTTGCGTTTGTCAGTGACAAAACATAAAAGCTTTGTTCCATTAACATTTACAACATAAAAAAAAAATAATATGCAAAATGCAATATGTCCTTCTGATGCATACTGAAAGTTTCTTAACCTATAAAAATAACCATATAAAAAGTCAGTGTCAGTCAGTTTACAACTGGACAGTATCTATAAGGGGCTGCAGCACAGGTACCCCGATTTTAAGGGATTAAACAGAATACTACTAATGTAATGTACTGGGCTGAAATTAGGGGAGGGTAATTTAGAAAATCTAAGAATTGTTACTGCTAAATCTACATGGAGGTAAAACCTGTCAAAATCTGGCAAACTCCAGAATTTGCTTGTTTACAATTTGCATATTTTGTTATCTATATCTCCATTCTTTTCTAATGATGTATCAGGTTGTGGTTAACGTGTAAAAGCTAGCATGAATGGAACTTGTAACTTTTAGCATATTCATCTAATAGAAAAGCAATTTTCTCTTTCTCCTTTTTCTGTCTTTGTTCATACAATCATAGCTTGGCACATGTACAATGATGTCAGTTCTAACAAATCATGTTGGATT
>JAZGTK010023042.1:0-10077 GCA_036877625.1 Ambastaia sidthimunki | reverse complement strand
CACGAAAGAACATAGCATTTTCACACCCACAGTGGCAAGGGACAGTTTAAAGATGTTTCTCTCCTTGTTATCTTCTTCCTAGAAACCTAAACATGCACACACTTTCACCAGCCGTGTCTGTTAATAAACACCATAGCCCAGTGTTTTTGCCTTTTGGGCTTTCATTGTTTTGCCTGATTACCCTACGAGATGGAGTTAGCTTAATTTAAGCCCCAGGTATTTCTTTGCATAATCTTTGTCCAAGCTTTTATGGCTCTGTGCCTAATGAAAGCTTGACAAGATTTGTGCTGAAGAACCATCTAAGTGTGTATTATTTATTTTAGTATTTCGTTTACAAACAGTAAATAGCTGTCATTAGAAATAGCCTGTTTTTCATCTTTCTGTTGTTCTGTTTTGTTTAGCCTCCTCACACACTGTACTTCAGTTTCTGTGCCTCTTTATATCTTCACACAGATAATGTCAAATAGGAAAGCTTGTTGTGAGAAGTAATGTGAATGTTCTGTTTCTGTTTATTTTGATTTTTCAAGTGTTATCTCTTGTTTCTCTCTCTTTCCAGTCGATTAGATGTTGACTAGTTTGTCCATATTTTGACATATCATTGCTTTGTTTAAATGCAGGAATGCAGGTAAAACTTATATATGCTCACAGTCCTAATTGTAAAAAAGAAGAGCTAATTTTTCAGTGTTTGTGTTCTCTTCATTTTTGAATGTTAGCTGGTAGAGAGAAGAAAGGCCATAGGGTAAAACTAAAAGAGAGTGTGAGGGAGAAAGAATGACTGAGTGTTAAATGTGATTTCTTTTACTGTTGAGAGTGATTGTAAAGACTTTCTATAGGTGGAATTATGGGACGTGTTGCTATGACAACACTGAAGGCCAGCTCTGTTAGAATGTACCACTGCCCTGGGGAAACAAGAGTGTTTGGGCAGGGGTTTAGATCGCCAGCCGTTTGGTGCAACTAGAGGATTTTGGGGGTTTGAAGCACCTGTCTGGTTCGTCTGCAAATGTAGACGGAACAGAATATATATGTTTGTATATGTGAATGTGTATATATATATTGTTTTCTATATGTATATGTATATATATATATATATATATATATATAAAATGTCCTCTCTAACCTCACTTACTGTAATACACTCAAACACAAGCCATTCTTCCTAATGGATTGCTATAGTCAAGTCTTATTCTTTGTCCAACATTATAACAATGTAGATTCAGCATTTTAGACTGAAGCACTAATGCTTCTAACACAATGTTTTTGGCAGATGTTTTTTTGTCTTGTGGCATTAATAACTGTCTTATCTGAGGACAGGCTAAATCTAAACTGCACAGAAGGAATCTGTTAATACTGTAATCATTCAATTTTTGTCTGTTTTTTTAAAAACCTGCAGATTAGCAATGTTTATGTGTTTTATTTGGGGTTTATGTTTAAATTAGGAATAGTCTTATGCAAGTTGCCATATGGGAAACAAGCACAAACACATTGGGTCTCTCCTAAAGGGTTGTTCCATAGATAGGCGTCATGTTTTATTAAATGGTGAATATGGGCAATAAAAGTGCTTTCTGAAAATGGCTTTTTTTCCTTTATCTTCTTATATTCAGTCAAATGGCCTTTGTGTATTTTTGGTTTGTAAGTTGTTCTTCTGTGTGTCCTAAAAGTGGATTCTAGTAGTTCCATTACTGCTGCAAACACAGACACACTCTGTACACACACTCCCGCATACACAGTCACTGAAAACACACGCACATTTAATTAGTCACTTTTTAATTCAAGTTCATTTTTCATTAGTGGCTCTGTGACCTCATTAACACTCCCCATCCCCACCCCCTGTCAATTTATTTATCTTTCTACAGCTAAAACTGTTGGATTTCTCCTTTTCTGGAGATTTTATCTCTGCCTCACTCTACCTCTTCACCTCTAAATGGATTTCTTTCCTTGATCTCTTTCAAGCTGCTTCAATCTATTTCCTCCGTTCACATCCTCTCATCTAGCACTTCTCTGCAGTTATTTTAGCTGTCTTCAGTTTACACGTTTGTGATGTGTAATGTGTGTGTTTGTGTGTGTGTGTGTGTGTGTGTTTGTGTGTGTGTGCGCGCGAGTGTGTATAGCTTCATAGTGCTCTCAGTTTAACCAGTGATCTTTGTACTTTGTTCCTTAGTCTGTTTGGCTTTTGTAATTTTAATTTTTCTCAGTTATGATACTTTCACAGAAATGACATTTATACTTATTTATCATACTAATCATATAGATTTTAGATAGATAGATATAGATAGATTTATTTTTGCATTGCATGATAAATTATAATGAAATATCAAATGCAAAAATCCTAACCATTATAAAAGTAATGTTGAAATATAAATTCACTTTTATTCACATGAAATATAAACCAGACAGGTGTTATGAGGTTTACATACAACACTGTGTCCAAACCTGGTGTGACAAGATAACAGTCTTATATCTTTCATGTTAATCTGACTTTTCTTAAACAGCTGCAACTGTGACAAGCACTGAGCGATGGGGCATTTTGTTAATCACTAGTTTCTATTTGTGCTATGGCACAATGGGTAACCCCGCCCACTGATAGATATCATTTAACTAAAACTCATGCATTAAAAGTGCATTGTGGCCTCATTTTGGACATGGTGGAATGTGTTTGAATAGTTTCTGTAAACACTCAACCTGTCTCTCTTTCTCTCTTTCTATTGATGAGTTCTGTCTCACCCTGAATGAACTACAGTAATTGTTTACCTGGCCCATCCAATAACCTTCCATGTTAATTAAAAATCTGTATACCGCTTTTCTCCACGCGTCCTCTGCTAATGATGCAAGTACATAATATTTTCTTGGTTCTGTCTGTTCCTTCACCTTGACCTTTTGTCTTCTGTTCTTCATCTCCTCACACAGGGAGCAGGATGCACTGCATTGGTTGTTGCCGTGGTAGCCAGAAAACTTGAGCTGACAAAGGCGGAGAAGCACGTACACAACTTCATGATGGACACACAGCTCACCAAACGGGTACCAGCAAACAGACACACAACATTTGCTGAACGTGAACATTAGAGAGTGTGTTCCTGCAACAGACTGCTTTCTCCCTCTTTAGGTCCTTTTAAATGTTTGATGCAGTTGCAAGACTCAGAAATAGCTCACCATATCAAATATGTAGGCAACATCATGGCCGACAGAAGGCTGGTGATCAATAATTGCATCACAGATTTAAAAAAATCACTTTTAGCTGTGGAGTGCTTCTCCGTACAAGTGGCTACAGTAAATGTTCAATTGAGAGGGTGTGAGAGATGCTTAGAAAGAGGGAAATGAGTTTTTTTAAGTTTAAGTTTATTACCTTACACTCACTGTATTGCATCGGTTTAATGGGCTGTCAGAGGAGGGTGAGAAAGGCAGATCGATAAATACTGTAGTGTTGCCGTGGATATCCTCTTCGTGCGTTGAGTTTGCTGCTACTATGGTTACAAACCTCTACTAAAAGAGAAAAATCACTCACAACTTTGACCCTACAAACGTGTTGCCTTGGAGACACAGTGGCAAAATGGTTTACTGTACCTTTAAGTGGGTTACAGGGCAGATGGGTGTTGTCCTCCACCCTTAATAACTGACTATATGATTTAGATGGAAATACTTCTCATGCCAGTTTATCTGTATCTCAGTGTGGATCCTGTGTTGTTGCTTTTCACTATTATTACTGCTGTATTTAAGGACACCAACTATTCTTAAAAACAGATACCAATGTAATTTTCTGAGTATCACAGCTTTTATCACAGTTTAATCTCTTTGGTACTATTTTCACAAGCAGGATATGTGGTGCTTTTCAAACCTCTTGCAAATTGTTCACACAACAAGCTCATTCAAAAAATCGAAACCACACTACTGTTTCAAAACACACGTTTCCACAAACCTCATATTTAAACTCAATTCGGTAGCAGATGATGCAGGATATGAAGTTTAAAATTATCTTTAAACGTATGAATGTTACTGTACTGCAATGTACAGTTGTTACATAAGTCAGCACATCACAACTAATTGCTCTATTTCATACAGTATCCTGGTCCTGGTTCATATAACACACTTACATTGCTGCTTGCATGAAAAAAACACTACAACTCACAGACTCAGTTGTCACCTTTATGGGACGATTATGATGGGCAGTTCAAAATCTTTAGTTTGACATACAAATGTCTCTGAATTATAACACTCATCCATAGTGATCAGGCCACACTGAGGCTCCCACTGTGATAAGTGGTGTTTTATTCTGTAAGTAGTCAAATCAGAGCTGATTTGTCCTTCATATCACCGTCACACACTTACACACCCACCTGCCTGGCTTGTGTTGCCTCTGAACTTGAACTGTACAGATAATGATGGAAGAGCATGTAAGAATCATTCTGCTGTCCTCACCTCCCACCGGGTGCCAGTGATCACCCACCTGGGTTGTGTTTTATACAACAGAATATTATCATTTCGTATTATTTTAACCGTCAGGTTCTGTTGAGAATTACTCTCTGGTGTTTGAAGAGACACCAGTGACTTATGTGTTTAAAATAATACTAGTAATTTAAAAATTAACCTATTATTGTCCCATTACAGTTCTGCTACGGTGGAGATTAACACAGAGAGTTTTGGAAATGTAACAGTTGCTTGTGAAAATGATATCAGTTGTTAAAAAAGGAACAAAGGTAAAAACTGTTAGATGGGGAAAGAAAGCCAGTGCGGGGTTTACAGGGTGATAATAACTCATAGTGGTATATCTAAACTAGACTGTCACTTTACACAATGGTTTTTCCTGTTCTGAACAAACAACATATGTGATTCTGTGTGAATGATAAGTTAATATAAAGTAAGATATTGTTTCCATATCTAAGTAATATATTCATGATCTGGTCTGAGTTATTTGTGGTGTCAGGATTTATACGTATTTGCACTATTTATCTAAATGTTTAATAGTGCTTATATGTTGAAAAGATGGAATAGCAGGCTCCAGAACACTACAACTGCAGTTATATTGTTACCTAAAGTTATATTACATTATTTGTATAAGATTAGAATCTAACTGTAGGTCTCTCTCTCTCTCTCTCTCTCTCTCTCTCTCTCTCTTTCTCTTTCTCTCACTTTATCTTGCCCTGTCTGAGGCTCTTCTCTCAAATGAAACCTGCATTGAGGTTAAGCCAGAGCTCCTACTCTTGTATTATTAAATACACTGACCGTTAATTAATCAGAGCTGGGCAGTGCTAAATCCAGAAACAGTGTTTTTAAAAATGCCCAGTGCTGCCCTATGACTGGAGGAACACTGACAATTCAGGAACATATTAAAAACGGGAAGGCTCTGTTCTCCCTCCATTCCCAACCAAGACTGTAATTGTTCTTTCCTCATGACACGGAGCCCCTTTGAAGTCTCCTCATTCATTTTTCTTACGCAGATTTCCTTTGTTCATTTTTTTCCATTTATTCCCCTCCCTCAGTTATTCTGGTGCCATATCTGAGATTTAACGAGGATTTGCGGCTTTAAGACACCAAAGATCACCCAAAAACTTTAGATGGAGGTTTGCAGGGGAAAGAGTTGTTTATAGTATATACTGTCACAAGTTAAATACACTATAATGTTTGACCTGAATCAGACATCACACACACTTTAAAACAACACTTCTTAAAGTACAAAAACTGAGATACTGCATTACTTGTGTCCTTCACAAAACTTTACCACAAGGATCTCTAAAACTTCCATCAGATGACCCTCTCTTGTTTGCCATCACTGGTACAAGAACTGCGACTAGACTGGATGGCAGAATTATGGGCTAGAAGATGTATTGTCAGGTGAAATATCTCCCAGAAGGGCATTAATTTGGCAGCCGTTTGGGTTTTTTGTATGCGGGTGAATGAGTGTGTTGGCAAACAGAGGTTATTCTGTGATTACTCTTTCCTGAGGTAGTTCTTCTGCTGCTAATATTGTTGTTATGGCGACATGTCTTCTCAGATAAAGAACGCAGCCGCGAATGTTCTACGAGAGACCTGGCTGATATACAAACACACCAAACTGATGAAGAAGATAGACCACTCACGTGTGCGCAAACACCAGAGAAAGTTCCTACAAGCCATCCACCAGTAAGAAAAATTACCCCTCCACACACCCTGATGTTAGGTGTTAGCGCACGTGATATAATAAGAGGAAAACATGACCATTTTAGATCATCTTCTAACTTTTTTCTATTGGCTGTATGGGCTATCTGTTACATATTGATTAAAGCTTATATTTTTCTATTGCAGTTTATATTATCAGTTTGTGTTCCAATCATTTTAGACTTGTTTGTTTGACTCTTTGCTCAATCATTTAAATATCTTATAGAATCACTGTTTTCTAGTGTAGCTGGTATAGCTGGCTGGGCTGAGATGCTAATGCCATCTGCATTTTAACAACTCTAATCCTCCTGCCACTGTTTTGGTTCTAAACTTGTTTCCAATTTTAAGAGCTCCTGTAACATTGAAACCTTTTATTTTAAAGACTACAGGACAAAATATAAGAAATCCCACACTCGTAGAATCCTTTTCAATCCAATGCTTTAAGGATTTATTTTGTAATTGGGCATTTATCTCAGAGGATGGAAATTTTAATTAACAACAAAACAAATAAATAACACAAGCTGATTAAATTAATTAGCCAGTTGTCAGGTTTAAAAATGAGGGCTGTTGGTGCTACTGAGGCTTAATGGGATGTCTGTGGCATTTTTGCATTTGTTTTGTGTAGATTGCGAAGTGTTAAAATGGAGCAAAGAAAACTCAGTGATCAAGCCAATACCCTGGTGGACTTATCAAAGGTAAGACTTCTGGAAACATCAGCCATTACTGTCACACATGCAAACACACATATAAACACAAACCATAGACATGGTCACACATCAGAGCCCACGCATATGCAAGTTACATCTGTTAGGAAACAGTAGACACCCCCACACATTTTCAATGACATTGTGTTCCCTGCAAAATTAACATGCACCCACATACACACATTATAATGTCCAAGGTTGCAAGTACATGCACTGGAACGCATAATACCTAGTGACACACACACACACATACCTTTGCTTTCCCAAATATATCTCAGCATTCAACTGTTTCCATGCTGACCCGTTTGTTTCTGTGGCATTGTGTCTCCTAGCAACCTGAACAAGTGTTAATGCAGGGATGACAGTAGAAGCGAGGCAAGAGGGAGAGGGTGGGAGGGGAGAGAGACAGGAAGCTGAAGAATGACAGAAAATGTGATGGCTCTAGTTTTCTGTAAGATTTATTATGTGCTTTGTAGTAGAACCTGCTCGGCTGCATAGCCTTGATACATCTTGTCATTTTCTCTTTTTAAATTTTCAAACCCTTTATTTCTTTAAAGGGAAAGTTGTTCCAAACCTGATTTTATTTCTTCCATAGAACACAAAAGGAAATATCTAGAAAAATTTGACCGTTTTCATACAAGAACAGACGTGGTCGTTCAGTTTCTTTGTATGAAACTATCCCTTCAACTTCCATTTCTTTGTTCTTTAACCCAGCTCTCAATTTTCTCTGGACTACTGCTACGTCTTTTACCCAGAGAAAAATGTTCTTGCTCAGAGGTTGCCCCTTCAAAGCACAGGAGACCTACTGGAGAGCTCCATTACAGTTTTTCACAGCACCGCAGCTGAAAAAAATGTAACTGTACGGTCAGAATTGTTGGAATGGAACAGTATGGTTTCATGATGGTGTTGGAAAAGCTTTTTGTAATCTTGTTGCCTTGAAATAATCTCATTACTGTCTAGGCGAAACAACTATTTCTACACTCTCCTTCTTTTGACACCTTGACTTTCTCTGTCTATCCTGTAGCTACCCCCCTTTACTTCCCCTTTCACCACAGTGTTTCTCTCTAACTACACTGTGTTATTTTTTACATAGATGCAGAGCGTCATGTATGAACTGATGTCAGAGCTGAACGACCGCAGCGAGGATCTGGAGAGGCAGATGTTAAGCCTGGAGCAGCGTGTGGAGCAGCTGACGGCCGGCTTCAACGCTCTGCCTGCTCACCTGTCCGCAACGCTCAGTGTTCAGCATGCTGCACTCGTTCAACTTCTGCGCGAGCGAGACGCCAAGGTCCTGAATCCCACTGTGCCCGCTGTGCTATCACCAACCACTGCCGGCCTGCCACTAGCCAACCCACCCTCCAGCTCCATCACCACCACCACCCAGCCCACAGAGGACAGCCCCAACACCAGCACCTCCAGCTGCTGAAAGCGCTGGTGGGGGCGGGGCCTCCAGAGGGAGAGATGGACCCATAGTGTCAAAATATAGAGAAGTGATAACATAACCATAGACACACATGCGCATACAATGCACTGTAACTACAAGTATTACACAGCTTACACCAGAGAATATGTTATAATGGAGAGGCTGTCATTTGCACAAAAAACCCTATGACAAAACTGCCATATTTCATGTAGTCCACAACAAGGACAAACTCTACTGTTAACATGAATGTATACATTTCAAAAGACAACATGCATGGACACACACTTCACACACATTAAATATGTCTTTGCTACCAAAGTGCTCTGTCTAAAGTTGACTGAAATAGACTTTTGTGTGTTGCAAAATAAGGGACTGGGGTGTTTAGATGGATACATGATTTAAATAATCAAAGCCAGAGAACGTTATGACTGACAAATCATCAGAAATATCAGGAAAGCAGTTTTATATGGTCTGAAAGAGACTAATAGCCATTTGAGCTAAGCATTATTTCGAAGCGAGACGCTGAAGCCAGTTGATACATTATAAAACCACCGCATCAAGGTGGAACAGCTGCTCACACGGAAATAACTGTAGAATGAGTGATTATAGTCATTTTCTGAGTGGAATTGCTTCTATTATAATGGTGTGTTGGAATAAGAGACTATTTTATTTCTGACCCATTTTAAAGGAGACCATTTTGAAAACTGACTAATAGTGACATCCTGTGGCCGGAATACTGAAATAAATCCGCTTGGAATATTGTACAGTATGCTATTACTGAAACTTAGCTTTGTATCGCTCAGTTTTTTACCATTAATAATTACTAACGCAGTTATAGCTCATATTTATTATAATTATACAAATAGCATTCTTCTCATTCGTCATGGAAATTATGATCGCTGTATAAATAACGATTTTATTAATATTAATTATAGATTAAGGGAGGTGCCGTTTGAGGTTGAAATTATTTTGTAATTTTATTTTACCAGAGAGAATTAATAAAGTATATATCTATACATGACTGTGTCTATGTGTGCGTATCATTGTGTAACTGACAAGACAAGTGCATAAAAAGAGCCTGAATTTGCCAGGCTGTCACCCACACGGTCTCTGTTGATGCTTTCAGTGCAGTTTATAAAGGGCATGTTGTATCCTTCATTTCTGTTGCCTTTGAAAATTGCTACGTGCTCGGCAATAGTTCTGGGCTTCCGGTATTAACAGATCCAGCATCTAGTGATGAAGATCAAACCGTGTTTTAAACATCAGCAGCGACAGGTGTCATTATTTAGCTTAAAAGCGCTTGCCAGCTTTCTGGTCGTGTCTTTGCATCAAAAATGCTCTCAAAATAATTACTCAGTCATCAACAGTATTCAGTTGTGTATTGTAGGTGATTGTAGAGCTGTCATTTTAACATGCCGATGACAGAGAGCGCAGTTTGGGGGTTTTTGCTAATGAGCACATTGATTACATTGAGTCAGTCGAGCTAACCGAGCGTTCCCAAGCTGCTGTGACTTCTCAGCACTCGTGTGCCTGTGAACATCACACCGACCGCACAGAGAGGACGCTAAGATCGGTGAGTGGCAGGGCCGTGAGCATACTCCGATCAACGTGCTTTTCTGTCTCATTACGTGCTGTCATGTCTGAAAAGTTATCATTTAAGCTATTTAAGGAGTTAAGCCACCGTGCAGGATCTTTGCCTTTACAAAATGACAGAGATGGAATCCAAACAATCTTTATTCATGACGTCATTTTAGGGATGAAATGCACTGATTCACATATGTAACCTAATAATACCATTTTCTATATAATATATAAATAACTATT
>JAZGTK010023041.1:0-10077 GCA_036877625.1 Ambastaia sidthimunki | reverse complement strand
ACACACACACGTTTTCCTCCTTCATGATGAATGCTGACATATCTTGGGTGGAGCTATTGATCAAATAAGGTCAGGTGTGTGGTGTTCAGTCATAGTTTTCTGCTGCTAAGCATGTGTTTTGATCTGGCACTCCCTAGACAACAGCTTTCTAAGTAAAGAACAATGACGAGCAGCTCATGGGTGGCATGAGCAGCTTGTCTGAAATGTTCTGATTCAGGAATTAGCATTGCGACTTTTCGGGCACATAGAGGAACGTTTTCTAATCGTTCCCTAAACGTTTCCTAACAATCAGGTGTTCCTGAAGAACATCAGTTGGTAGAGGTTGTGGGTCGGATTGACAATGCAATGTAAGTCGCTTTGGATAAAAGCATCTGTCAAATGCATAAATTTAATTTAGAAAAAATGCCTGCGGTGTAAGTGGTCAGTGAATGATGATGGTGTAGAAGGATGAAGATGAATGTGAAGATAGAGGATAGATTGAGAGTTGATTTTATAATGGAAGTTTGATGTTTTGTTTGATTTAAGTTCAGAAGATTTAAGATCAGAAGAGCCTGTGTTGTGGTTTTAGAAAATTAGTTTTTCTGCATGTCATTAAAAAACTGTAACATGCTCATCACAGGACAATGAATTTACCAACTAAAAGGCAGAAAACCTCAACTGTTATTAAGCGAGTGTATTTGGTCTCCCTTGTCATAACAGACAAATGAGACTGTAGAACTCTTTGCCAAGGGTCATGAGGACATACATCTACATCATACTGTTTCTCCTTATTATGCTCCTGCATACAGACTCCATCTGATAATCTGAGGCTGAGGAACATGAGGAACATGAGCAGAAACATCACAGAGTTATCACAGTAAACACTGATGATCAGTCATTTGTTGGACGGCATAAAGGAATTGCTGGAGAAATTACTACAATGATACACCCACACAGTCTCATTCCAAACTGTTTGTTTGGAAATGGTCCTACATTGGCTGGCTAAACAATAAGAAGTGTAATACTCACTAAATGCTGCAATTTTCTAATTAGACATTTAGCAGATGTTTTATCTAAATCTACTTACATTACACCTACTGTAGGATAGTAAGAGTTTCCTTGTAGCACCTTAAGATTAAGTGCTACACTTAAAGGCTCAATAGGAGGGTTCGAATGCAGGTTAAACCTTGTAGTTCTTTAACCACAATCCAGCTAACAGGGAACATTGAGACTCAACACTCAGAACATTGGCTAACATTCTCCAAAAGTTCTGTTAAAGTTATTAAACTTCAACCTTACATATATATGTTTTGAGACCTGGTCCAGTGTTTGATAAGCATAAGGCGATGATTTCATGTCATTTCAGTGTTTTGAAATGGCTAGTGTTTCTTTTATTGAGCGTTGTTAGGTGAACAGATTCAGCTCATGTCCTGACAATTGAAAAAATCTATTATGGATGGTCAAAACATGAACTTTTGATGAAAAGAGAAGGAGACTGAGAACAGATATCTCCTCCAAGTGACAAGCTGCTGCATTTTTTTTATCCTCCCTCTCTCTTGTTACTTTCTCAGATCTTTCTGTCAAGTCTAACCTGTGAAAGCTCTAACAGGTCTGATAACTTCATAATCACATCTGCAAGCGTTTCTCTCACACACAGAGTACAGATGGTCTGGTTCTTTCAATATCTCGGTCTATGCAATGCGGAAATTGAAAAAGCTTGTCTTTTCCAAACACACAGAAAAATATACACGTAGGACTTAATATTGCCACAGTATTACACCCCCCTCTTCTTAAGCATTTCATTTGGTTTATCCATCTTTATCACAGACAAAATTAGTTGTCTACCCCATTTTTTTACCATCTATTATCCCCCTGTTCTTTTTTCTTCTCATGTATGTTTTAACATCCTCAAATCACTCTTTCTGCTCTTTTTTCATTTCTTCATTACATATTTAGCTTGCTATGCATGTTAACGCTCATTAACCACTCACGTGCCCCAGAGGACCATTAGCACTTTTGAGAAGTTAAAGGTGAAGCATGATTGGCTGAAGTTGAAGGTGAGTGTGTGATTGGCTAAAGTTGAAGGTGACCGCATGATTGGCTGAAGTTGATGGGATAGTGCGCCAACCTCTGCTAGTCTGTCAACATCTATAAACAATCCAAATTCTGGAGCCAACATTCGGCACAAACAGCTGTTTTTCCAGCATGTTTCTCTTTTTTCAACATCTCACATCAAAATCTAAGTGAATTAAATGTTAAATCAGATTCTCTCTTTTATATATTCAAACTGCATCAATCTGTTCCTTACACACTCTGAAGATATCGTACATTTTTGACCGATAGCAGAACTGTAATTTTTGGGTGAACTTTGGGTGAATTCCTTTAACGTTTACTCAGAAACATTTTCTCTATTTTAGACTGACCAAAACAAATACATTTTGTCTGTTTTTTTAAATAGACTTTTCTCTGCATCCAAATCTATTTGACCAGCACAACTTTTCAATTCAGCAGACACCGTCTTCTTTTCTTTCACTTGTTATTTCATTCGGTGTTGTCTTTCATTAATTCACCTCTTCACGTCCGCTGTCTCTTCCAGTCTGACATCTGCTTTAAACACAGAGCAGCTCACACAAACAAACACTGTCACTTTAAGTTAATCGCCAGGAAACGGCTCAGCACCCTGTTGTCTCTGCAAAGCTAATTCAGCCTTCTCCAATTTAGCGGTGGAGGATTTAAATGACAAACAGAAAAGGGGCAAAAACAACAACCAAAGCAGCACACAAAATATACATTGACTTTTGGGGGTGTCGACCCTAGTACAGTTGCCAAATGTTGAATGTCCAAATTCATTTGATCCAATTTTAATGACAGGATGTCCTACTTGCCAAACTTGTCAAACTATGTATTTGCATACCTCCACCCATTATTGGGGGAGGCGTGGTTTTGCAGAGCACTCCATAGGGATTGGTGGGATCTTGTGCTTTCAAAGTAGCTTGCTGTTGCTAGCCTGCTTGCCTTTCCAAAACTGCCTAATCTACCTTTAGGGCACAAGCGATGCAAAGTTTTGGCACGGATTCCCGGGGAACGTATTTACAGATAAAATGCATAGCCTAAATGCACTATAACTGCCTTGGGATGAAAGCTGTCAAATTAATCACTTTAACTATGATATATAAAAATGTTACAGACTTTATATTTGTATACAGTCCATAACACAAAGTATACTGGGTATTAAGAGTAATTTAAAATCCTGCTCAATAATACGCAAACATGAATCCAGCTAACAAGATTCCAAATCAGAGATAATAAGGATGAAACTCTCAGGTAAACCTTCACAGAGTAAATACGAGAAGTTATTACATAACACTGAACCAAAAGAGCAGAGGTGTCAAAGGAACATTACTGCTAAGCATTCTGGGAAACAGAATGCCGCCTTATTGGCTGCATTTCTAATGGGTGTGATTTATGCACAATGCTAAAAGCTTTTTTAAGCATGCAATGAAATATTACCCTGATAACCAAAGATCTGCTGTGCTATCTTGGAGTACAAGAATGCTGACAGGCCTTTAGTCTATGAATAAGAAAGAACAAAGAATAAAGAGAGAAAGTAAGAGCAGAGGGAACAGAAGTTGGGATGCTTACTACTGCACCATAGATCACTGACAGAGCTTATAGCTAACCAGTGCAGGCGAATCCATCTTATAATTACAGACGAGAAGAGGGAGGCAGAGATGGAGTTAATGCACTTCTTGGTTTAATGCCTGTGGTGGTAAAATATTAATATTAACACGGTCACGTTTGTCTTGTGTAAACGTAAACAGGGTCAAAATCTCACACCTGTGCATTAGACTTCAATTCTGTTTTCTGTAACTCTGAATGTTTACTTGAATACTTGATTGTACAAGTTTGTTCACAGATTTTGTTTATATAAATGCTAATATTTAATGTGTGGCATTGAAACGGATATCAAAGCGTGTAAAATTCCACGAGTGGTCTCGAGACTAACCTAAATTACAAAATGACTTAACAATAATGAACAAAGCATAAAAAAAACGAGTGAAAAAATAAACAAGAAATAAAAAGACCTCTTCACACTGGCAACTTGTCATATTGAAAGTACACTTTCCTTTATTGGTCTATAAATCTAATTCTATTTTCTCTGTTTCCTTTAAAACATAAACCAGATTACTTATTACTTTCACTTAACAAATTGGCACAGGAGTCATCGTTATGGCAACAGGGCTGGTCCTTTTGTCTCCATCGCTTAAAAGTATACTTCTCGTACAATGCATCAAACCGCTATGCACTTTAATTTAGATGCATTTCAATTAAGCAGCCCAATCATGGCTTTATGTATTGTAGTTTGAGCCGCAGAGAGACATATTTCAAACCTATGCCAGCTCCACTCATAAAGCTAATGCAACACAGGGCTCTATCCAGCTAACAATTTTAGGTTGTAAGAACATTTCCCCAACATTCCCAATAAGAAAAAATGCTATTTTGAAAGTTTTTGGAACATTCAAATTGTCCAGTTTTTAGACGTTGCATTAACGTTATTGCTTAAAAACATTTTACTAACATTATTGCAAGAACATTTTTTGATAACTTTGACTCAACTTTTAGAGAATGTTAGCAAATGTTCTGAGAACGTTTGCTGTTAATTAAGTACTGGCTTCTGTGTGCTGTCATGCACGGTGAGAGAGGCCCTCAGCAGGGACCCCTGGGGGCCGGGAGAGCAGTGAGCCAGCTGTGAAGGTTCTAATCATGACTGGGACAGTTGGCCTGCAGTCTCTCTGCGATTGGACATCTGCCCTCTAATTAAATACACTCTAGTGTATGCGCATGATGAGAGTTTCTGCATGTATGCAGGTGTGTCTGCGCATGTGGCCATTTTACCTAACAGCCCAGGATAGACAAGAGATGCAAACGAGGGCAGAAACAAGCGTCACATTTTTGCCTGCAAGCCGGAACTGATAGAATAACACATTTAAATTAAGACTGAATTAATTAAGACGCATTAAAATCTTCTAAACCCCCAAGCAGGCAGAAGTCAAACTGTTTCGCTCTTTCTCTGCTAGTATCCATCATTCATACACCCATGCCTACCTAATACCTATTATTATGCTACTGTACAGTAAAAGTCTCTTGCAAGGCCTTGAAATTACAAACTGGCAATATTTTCTTCAGGCTAAGTCAATTATAGCTTCTAAATCACAACTCTCCTCAGAACTCAACTAAAGGGAATATAGCAGACATCTGTATTTTTCTATAATGTGGTTTTACATATAGATAGCCTATGGTAGCATGAGGTTAGGGTGTGATACACCCCTGGCAAGATTAGTGACATGGTATACAGAGGACAGGGCTGTACTGCAGCATTAAATAGAGATACACCACAAAATACACACACACACACACACACACACGGAAGGGGTTCGTGGCCACGTTGACAATTTAAAATTGTAAATTCTATTACTTTGCATGTGTTTGCATGTCTTTGAATGCTCTTTAAACAATAATTAAACAGTGTTTTATGCAGTTAAATAAAGTGTGCCTATCAATATAAAGGTTACATTTAACAGTTTTATTTATAGTATCATCTAAAGCATTCTCTCTCTCTCATTCATACACACACATAAACACAAAACTGTGTGTGTGTGTGTGTGTGCGCGCGCACTTGAATTCCTGCACTTGGAGTATTGGCTGAAAGAGTGAATGGTGAACAGGTTGTTGAGCAGTCTGGACCAGCAGGATTCAGCCTATCCTGAAGCACTGATCTACTTTTACCTTTACTGTCCAGAACACACAGACCTCTAACTGTGCAGCACCGTATAGCGTTCAGAGCAGCAATTGAATTTGGAATTGAGAAAAGAAAAAGCAAGACAGAGAGAGAGAGAGAGAGAGGGAAAGAGAGAAAGAAAAAAGACAAGAGAAAGAGAGAAAAAAAAAGAGTAAGAAAGAGAGAAAAGATAGTGAAAAAGATATAGAACAAAAGAGTAGAAAAGAGAAAGCAAGAGAGAGAGAGACAGAAAAGAGGAGAGAGAAAGAAAAAACAGACAAGCGAGAGAGAGAGAGGAAGAGAGAGAGAGGAAAGTGAGGTAAAGAGAGGGAACGTAGTATGAAAAGGGAATTAAAAAGGGTTTAATATAGTCATTAGAAATACTGCCAGCGATGAAAAATAAAAGATAAGTAAGAAGACAGAGATCTGAAGGTGACAATGTAATAGATTCAAAGGACAGAATGAAATTTGGTGCCTGAAATATGGAACGTGCGCAAAAGCAGAAGCCGAAAATACTGTTACAAAGACAGATCGAGTGGAAAAGTGCAGGAATAATACAAAGAGACAGCGTGAAGAAGAGACAGCTCAGATGAGTGTGTGTGTGTGTGTGTGTGTGTGTGAGAGTGTTTCTCTGCACTTCATAAATCCTGCATGACACACAAGCAATAAATCAGTGTAAAAAGAGACAGGGACATTTTCTGTGAAATCCCTCCCAAAACAATGTTAATAATACAAATAATGTGGTGTGCATGGTGCGAATAATACAAAAATAGTATGTATTGTTCAGTAACTGCTGTTCCATTTTCATTTAACCTTGAAACTGAGTAAACATCAGCTGGACATTAGACAGCCGCTGCACTGAGGCACAGTCCTCGATATATCACAAGCCTTACGGTAACAGGCAAAGACACGTTCATACACAAACAAAAGCTCTAGAACTCTATCCCAGCTAACAGGGAACAATCTTAGAACAATGTTCTCTAAAAGTTCTTTTCAGAGTTATCAAAAACTTTCTTGCAATAACGTCAGACGAACATTTTTAATGTTGTCGTATCAAAAAGTTATTAGTGGAACGCTTTAAAAATGTTACAGAATTAAAAAAAGTTTGTTCTTATAGCCTAGGAGGGGTGTTCTTACAACTTTCAAAATAGCATTTGCTACATTTTGGTACTTCATGAAAATGTTAAGGAAATGTTATTACAACCTAAAATTGTTAGCTGGGATGTCTTTTCTCATCTCTTCATATATTCGATAGCCTCTGCTGACCCTCACAGCATTTCATTAAATCTGTCCAGCCTCTCTTTTACCCATCTTCTGGTCTTTCCGTCTGTGCCAGGCCCTGGACCCAGCAGAGCTCCACAGGGGCCAAACGAATATTAACCTGCCCAAACCCCTTTCACACACAGCCCAGCGCATTTATATTTCATATCAGACTGAAGTGTGGCAATATACAAAGCATGAGAAGCAATATATTCAGAGAGATTAATTCAGTGAGTACTGATGGTTGAACGGAAGGCTAGGAAGTTATTAAACAGGGAGAGAGAATTGAGAAAAAGAGAGCAAACAGGAGAGATTAAGTTTAGACTGGATCGCAGTGTGCATAACAATTTGGCTTTCAAAGAGCTCGTCTGTTCACACAGATGAGGAGAAACGAGGAACAATGGGAGAAAGAAAGAGAAACGATAGGAAAGAGATTAAAACCCTGCTTGAAAACCAGATTAAGGTGGTAGCTGGTTTCACATGGTTTCTAATTGGTCATTTTCTGGTCCAGTCTGGTCCATATCAGTCTAGATCAGAGGAATCCAATTGTGCCTCTGCTCACTGTCCAACAGTGAATAGTATCAACCCTAATTATGACTTCTGTACCTGAACACAAGTCTGATATCTTCAAATCATCACACAGTGTTTGACAAAAACATATTCTAAATAAATTGCAATTTGTAGCAGGTATAGATGTAGTTTTCTTTGCCTTGAAATCAGCCAAGACAGATGCATGACCAAACAATCCACACACACAAAAAACTAACTTTTCTGCCAGCCTAAAAGCTGTCATTTTAACAATGAACAATTTTGAACAAACATAGCTAAACAAAAGCATTGATAGACAAGAATCAGAAAAGCCCAGCTAACAATAAACATTCTAAGAACGTTGGCTAATATTGTTTATAAGTTCTCTCAAAATTATCAAAAACATTCTTGCAGTAACATTAGTAGAATTTTTTTAACGTTACATTTCATTTATCATAAACATTATTCCTAAGTTGTTAGTGGAACGTTTAAAAAAACAGAATTAAACGTCTTTCAAAATAACATTTTAAATGTTTTTGTTACTAAATGTTAGGGAAATATTCCCACAACATAAATTGTTAGCTGGGTTATTTCTTATCTCTTCCTCTGTATCACAAACATAAATACATAAATAAATTGACAGAAATGTCTTACATAGTCTCATCGTTCTGGAACTCCAGTTTTCCAGACACTTCTTCATAGTCTTCTCCTCCATGAGCAGTTCCATCCACTGTATGGTACGGTACTGCCACCAGACCACGTGCTCCAGATGTCCTCTGGACCTTCACCTGCATGATTCCGATACTTTCGCTAACTCGCTCCGATTCACTCTCGAATGTGAAAATTCCAGCATGGTCGTCATCGTAGATGGTAACGGTAGCTGTGTGGGCTTCACCAAGGGCTGCTATGGGGGCTGGAGCTCCGGTTTCCAAAGCAATGGGATGTCCGTCAGCCCACCCGACTATGCGGGGGTTGCTCAGGCGGACATAGAAGTATTCGTCTTCCTCAAAGATGTCATCATCAATAATGCCGACGGTTAGCTCTTTGAGGTTCTCACCTGCTTTGAAGACCAACGTACCTTCAGCAAATTCATAGTCAGAACCTGCGTTGGCAGTACCATCTTCTGTGCGGTAGTCAACCTGTCATGCAGAAATAAAAACTGAAAATGACAGTCCGCAAAAATGAAACATTTTCCATCATTTATTCACCCTCATGTCATTCCAATCTTATATGACTTTTTTCCTCTGAGACACAAAAAATATATTTTAAAAAATGTTTTGTTATTGGGTTATCAACGTTCTTCAAAATATCATCTTTGTGTTCCCCAGAAGCAAAGTCATACAAGTTTGAAAAAACACAAGAGTGAGTAAATGAGGGAGGAATTTTCGTTATATTTTATGGAATATTTTATGAAAACAAAATTGCAGGGTACTTGGAGTAATTTTCTTAATATATATGGCAAGTTTAAATTCTAAACAATGGCTGTAAGAACAAGCTACAAACGCTGCACCATCTACAGTACCTGGATATGCAATACAGTAGCCGGATCTTCTTCTTCCTGTTTATAGGATTTTTGTTTTTGCTCATTTTTAACAGAATGCAGCTTTAAATAATATAAAATAAATTTGTGTGTTTGGTAGCATTGTGTTGCTGTCGTATTAAAATTTGCATGAAGAATCATAAAACTGGAATGGAATTGACAACTTTGTTGTGGTACGGTGACAAAGCAACAGAAAACTATAGCATATATCTACCATTAATACTGTATATATGTCATATATACTGACATATGACATATACATATTTGTCAGTAGAACAGTTTATAGTTTCACAGCTCACCTTCACTGTACACCCAGCGTATCCTCCATGCCTCTGCACGGTCAGTTTTAAGGAACCACAGTTCTCGAAGCACTGGTACAGGGCAGGTTCAAACTCTATTCGTGTGATGTGAGGGTCGTCCTCCTGCTCTCGTGTCTCATTACTGTAGACCACCTTACGGGCCTGATCAGCTGCATGTTTCTTTAAGATGTTTCCAGCACCAATCATCATTCTTGTGGCCTGAATGCGGTAGAAAGCTCTGCTCTTCTGCTGTTGTATGAGAACCTGCAAACGTTAGGTTGAGGAACCTTAGGATGGTTCTTATTGACCTGCAGTTTAGCAGATCCAAGACCTGCCAATCTATTCATTTTTTTAGTTTTTCATTTTTTTGTATTTATTAAGTACCAATAAACACAACAACAGATGACCAAAGTGCTGTGCAAGTTGAGTTGTTTTAAATAAACTGGCCTGAAAGCACTAAACTTCAGTGGGTGGCTGCATAAACTGGTTAGACACGTCTTAAAAGTTAGTCATCTAATTGTTTTTCTTCCAAATTAGTCATTAGTTTCTAAGTCAGTTACATAAAAAAGTAGACTGATCTCATTTTAATCTGAAAAGATTATACTAATACAAAACCACCCCAGTTAACAACTTTAGATTGTAAAAACATTTCACTAACATTTCCATTACCAACAAAAACATAAAAAAATGTT
>JAZGTK010023040.1:0-10078 GCA_036877625.1 Ambastaia sidthimunki | reverse complement strand
TGTGTGATTATTTTAAGAACATCTATATGCTTAGGTAGTAATAAGATGTCTTGATTTTGGTATGCCAGGATTTTGTGGGACGTGTGTCTGTCTAACAGTTCTTGAATTAGTGCCAGACAGGTGTCTTTCTAAGGCCTCTGTCTGTGCTCTTCCACTGTAACTAAAGCATTCTCCAAAACCCCTGACATATGTGTAAACATGTTATCACTATGCTGTGAGTACAAATACCTCGGCCTTGAGGAGCCGGGCCGTATAAGTGTGTGTGTGTCTATGGTTACAGGGAGACGCCGGAATCAGCAAAGCAGTAGTCTGTGTGCTGGGAGAGACCATTTAAGGAAACTGCATCTATTGATACGTTGGACATCTATAGAACAAGCATACCACGTTCTTCAAAATGCTGATATAACTAAATGTCAAGTAACTGTATGTTCTAGTATGGCGATTGTTAAGAGGCTATCTTCACTTCTCCAATCAGGAGGACAGTAGTGACGTGTGATGACGTAGTTAGTTTGACTCTGTTAGTATTAAAACTGTTCTTGTGAATGTAACGGCAGGTTGGCCTACGAACTCCTCGGAGTGTAAAGCTGACTTCTACTGGAAAAACTCCAAAAAGATATTTTTCTTCAGTAAACTTTTATATTGCATCTCTGACTCCTTGCCTTCATTTCATCATATCTGGTCTACGATTCTCTAACTGTAAATCCCCTACAGGAAAAAAACAGAAATAGTTTGTATTATAAAACTAAGATGTTTAGGGAGTTAAGATTAGTTGTACGCAATTTTTGACGAAAGATATGTAATGCATCCAAAAACAGCATTTGTATTTTAGGAGACGTGTCATTCTACATAAAATATTGCAATGTTTAATTAACTTTAAAATGCATGTGAGTCACAAATGGTGTCCAATTTTCGCTCTACATTTTTCACATATCGTCTTTCCAGCTGGCATACCAGAATATAAAAATACCATACATACAGTTCTTACACGTTTGACCAGGGAATTAATTTAAGAAGTGAGCTCACCCAAAACTGAAAAAATACTTAACTTTTGTTCCACAGAGCAGAAAGACATCAGTCAGAAAGACATGAAAGTGAGTAAACAATGACAGAACTTTTTTGTAGATAAACTGTCTCTTTATAAGAAGTTTTCAGGTTAATTCATTTGCACTGTTATTGTTAATAAGCTCATTGTACTGTTTCACACGTTTGTTTGGTATGGTAACCAACACTTGAAATGTGAAATAACCCAAACCAGTGATAACACTCGCACGCACACGCACGCACGCACACACACGGAGCAGCGGGCAGCACTGCAGCAACAGGTGAAAGTCATATCATGGGAATCAAACCTATGACCTTTAGGTTACAAGTCAGATTCTCTAACCATTATGCCACACGGCCCCAAAACAAACTGTGGGCATAGATATCCAGTGACTTGACAGAATACAGATGTGTTGGTTATCTCCCAGATCTAGTGTCAACAAAAGTGTTTTTTACCATGTTGATCATCCTGTTCCTATCATTTAAAGCTATAAAGCACCCAGTGTACACGTCATAAAAACAGTATGATGGAGACAGACAGCAAAAGCAAGAGGAAATTGAGATAATGAGAGCCAAAGGCTTGTTTAGAAAGGCGGCCATCATTTGAAGTTTGAGGCACAAGGCTGCAAGAATACTAACACTTGATCAGATCCAAATACGGCAGACAAAAAAAGAACTGTCCTACTTTTCACTAATGGATGTAAAAGAAAGAGATGTCCTGACTCATGCCATATATGGTAAAGTACTCACTGCACTGATGTCCAGCAGAATGTTTTCCTTAGAATAATGCCTCTCTCAACACCACAAAGCTCTCCAAATCAATCCTACATATACATAATGAGCTTCTATTACTGGAGTGTGTTTGTCTTATATATTTATATCTATATACTTTTATGTACATATATCTTCATGATTCATCGGTGTACCACTGACACAACACATTACTAACTCGCAGCTTGAGCTTTTGTTGTTTTCAGGATGGTTCATTAATCATGAGAAATACAAAGACTTCATTACTGTGCCCTCAGAAGTTTCAAAAGCAGGAGTGCACTCCTTCACTCTGATCCATTTTTATCACTTTGAATTCATGTAATTTGCAGCATTAACACAACAAATGTGAAATATGACAAAGAAAGAAGCGAATGTGGGGGGAAAACAGAGAAATGCATTTCGGAGGACCCTAGAAGTGATTACACGGAACAAGGTGCTTCAGGTTCTTCATGTGGAAAGAAAACCGGAATGAAGAGAGATGGACACAGAGATCCAGAGAGATATCAGAGTGAAGGGGCTCAAAACTACACGAGCAGAAATAAAACAAGTGGGTGTGATCGAGCCTGAGGTGGTGGAGGAATGAGAGAGAGAGAGAGAGAGAGAGAGAGAGAAGTACATGAAAGTATGGAGATGCTCCTCTTTTGGGGAAATGTATGCTGGCAGAGGCAGAGAGAGTTAGAGAGCCACATGAAAGAGTAGAGTCACCTTAGTTTGAGTAAAGTATTCTTATTCTTACACTCCAACAAAGCCCCCAACAGAAGAGACAGTGGAGTGTACACTAACTGAATAAAAAGTACAGCATATCTGCCTCTGTTTGACAAAGTTACAACAAGTTTTCACCTCTATTTTTTCTATTCTATATTAGTATGCATACACTTTTTACACTTTTCTGATTTAGTTGTATAGTTGTTCTTATAGTGGAGTGTGTTTTCTATTAAAAATATGCTTGGATAATGTCCAACAGCAACTGTATGGAGCGAAAAATCATGCAGGTATCTGGCAGCTACAGTAATTTAGCACTTTTATAAAATGTCTGAGTAAAATACAAATACCGTTGCGCAATGTCATCCTTTTACAAATTTCACCTGACACAGATGACAGCGTGCGGTTACACGGGCCTTTCATGCATTAAAGTTCACGCGTTGGCGTGTGAGATTCATTAAATCTGTAATTGCCAAATTTGTCAAAGTAAAATCATTTGCACCCTTGTGGGGTGCATTTAATGATCATAGAAGCTCATTTTTGTTTAAGCATTAATGAGAAAACCATCACACAGCAGCAGACGCATCTTTCTTAAATATGTAAGGAAGTAAATGTATTATTACTTACAGTGAATTTATATTGTTATTATAAATTTGCATTGAATTTGGTGTTTCATGCATTTTGATAGGGTTTGAGAAATAGATACACACAGATACTCTGTTGCAGAAATCTACATCCAACCGGTGTCTTAAATATGCACATATTTTGCATTACACGTCATCTGAATGAATTGCAAAATCTGAGCAAAACCTATTTTTGGGGACATACTTATTTGTAAAAACAATATAAAAATTTAGCATATAGGGTTTTGAGTGTAGGTTAGAGTTAGGTTATATCAGGTTATATTACTATGTATAAAACAATAGAAGTTTATGGAATGTCCCTATTTCGATAGGTGTGTGTGTGTGTGTGTGTGTGTGTGCACCAGAGGATTTGCTTAGCACTGTGTAACTCAGTGTTCCAGTAGTGTAGGCTTTTGAATATGTATAATCTTTGTGTCCTCAGAGATAGCTCTGCGTTGTCTATGGTTTTTAATACTCTCATTCATAAAACTGCTAATATATTTCCAATGTAGATCTCCACTTTGGCTGCAGTGAGCAGAAGTGTGAAAAACAGCCTGAAAAGGTTTTAAGTTAACATTGTGTGAGCTGAAGGTTAGCATGTCGTCGGGCAGAGAGCTGTGAAAGATTTAATCACGTAACTTTAAATAATCCTCCCACAGAAACATCTCACAGCTCCTGTTAACATGCTGCTTTAATTCGTTCAAATACTACGTTGTAATAGGCCGTGACATCAGTAAAGACTACAGACATTTTGGATTACAGAAATCGGGGTCATGTTTTTTAAATCACGATTTGATGAAGCAAATCAGTTCTGTTTGGGTGGATGAGAGACATCAGAGGGCTGTCTGAGAGAGAGAGATTTTGAGAAATAGGACATTAGCATGTGTGCATGAGTCTTTATAAAATATTGTTCATGTGAAGGAAAAAGTATGTCACAGATAGTGTATGTGTTTAAAGCTGTTCTCTGTTAGATCTAGCTGTGAATGTATGAGTGGGCATAGCCTCTGGTATGGCTGTCTTCAGTGGGCTAATTATACAGCAACTTAAATATTTAATGTCCATCAGTCTTTAATTAGTTACAATAACATGTGCAGCACAAAATAACAATGATGACTGAGATATAAACTGGCACCTGCCATGCAATGTGCCAGCCAGAGAGACCCTCAGTGACAGAGAGACTCTTAACTACAATGTAGAGAGAGAGAGACACTCAACCACAGTAGAGAGACAGAAACCCTCAACCACAGCACAGAGAAGGAGTAACACTTAACCACAACACAAGGAGAGAGAGAGACCCTTAACCAGAGTGCAGAGAGAAGGAGACAGACAAACAGGCAAAGAGTGACAGAGAAATATTAGGAGTTGAGCAAAGAAACTTCTCTCTCATGTGGTTCAGCGCTTTAGTCCAATTTTACTACATCAACTGACCCACATCACAGTGATTCGCTGGACCAGAACAATTTTGTTCTAATTTTTACTAATCTTACTTAATTTTAACTAATTAGATACACATTACCACCTAACCACATTACAACAAAATAAATCAACAGAGTAAAATGCAATCTGGCCCTAAAAAGTTATACAAATGGCAGACTATCTGTACACAATGACAGATTAAAAACTGAGAGTTACCTTGACCAGATACAGACTTGGAACACAAAAATGGAAATACACAAATGGACACAACCTCACCATAGAAACAGGAAGACAGAGACAAACATCTTTTACCACAGAATTAAACATACACATAGAGTTCATTTAACTAAAAACAGCAGCACAGTATGTCTGCCTGCCACAGTATGACAGACAATGTGTCTTACTTTATTTTTATTTGTCATACATTGTTCTTTATTAATGTAAAATGTTTTATTAGTTTTACTGTTATCATTTAACACTATTCTTTCTACTTTGCCTGTCAAGGATGTATCATTATATTTTATACATTGTCTACATTGTTTTGCACTGTTATTTTTGGCTTGTTCTGTTTTGTTTGTATGCAGCTCTGCTGTAAATGTTTTGGCAAGAAGATTGTACAAATATTTGTCATGCCAATAAAGCACCTTAAATCTGAAAAATTGAGAGCGAGTGAGCGAGAGAGAGAGAGCGGGAGAGAAAGCAAGAGAGGGAAATAGTTTTCACAGGATGGGAGAGGTTGTTCTTTTTGTTAGCTCTTCTGAATTGAATCATTTTTTCTCTCTGTTAACATATGTAAATGTGTGTGTCAGAACTGCTGCTTCAGGCCTTCAGTTCTGCTCACCGTTAGAGGACAAGAGAACAAGCCACACACATGCGCAAACACAGATTCTCCCCTTACCTCTCTCCTGCAAACATAATGGCAGAGTCAGGGAAGGACACAATGAGCAAGACTTACATAATTTCACACACACACATACACACACACACACACACAGACACCAAAAACGGATCATTGTTCGGACCAATGGGGCCAGTGGCCTGGGGCCTCTGACTGCCAGGGACCCGTGGTCTGACACCTGGAAACAAGACACTACAAATGTAAAATGACAGTGTTTGAATGTGTGCCAACGCTATGATAAGATACAACGAACAATTAAAAATCACAGATGCATTAAACTGCAACATAATTAAATCACACAATAAATTAAAAAGTATTACAATTGCTTAATTGGTTAAGGTGTATGCCTATTATTAATGCATTTAGTGGAAGCTGATTTTGTCTAATAATGTATCATTCATTTCATTCTGTTACACAGTATTACAGTGTTCCTGTAGCTCAACTGGTAGAGCATTGCGATAGCAGTGCAAAGGTTGTGGGTTCGATCCCAGGGAATACAAGTGCTGATAAAAAATGTATACCTTAAATTCACTGTAAGTCGCTTTGGATAAAAGCATCTGCCAAATGAATAAATGTAGTACTCTGTACAGTTCCTCTGTATCACAATTGCTTTAGTTGTTTTCGTTTAATATTTTATCCCCAGTCGCCCCGCACTGATCCACCCTCTCTCACCCCCATCATCTCCCTCCCCCCTTGCTGGATGGAGGTGAAGGACAGACAAAACAAGAGAGGAGGGCATACTATATAAGGGGGTGCTGCTCCCTTCAGTTTGATTTACTGCCTCTCTCTCTGTCACACCACACTTTGGGGCTCTGGGGCCCCAGCAGCCTCCTCAATCTCAATAAACAGGGCCAGCAGAGAGAGAGAAAAATTTGTGAGAAATGTTATCAGCAGAAAAATTATTTATTAACCCTGAAAATATCAGGGGGCCAAACAGCATGATACAGGGAGAAGGGAGGCGTGGAGCGAACTAATAAAATGCTAAAGAGTAAATGAACAATAAAAACAATACAGTGAGGTCCAGTAAACATCATGGCTGCCCATTACACGTGTGCTGTAGAGGCAAGATGAGATAATTCACAAGGTTGGACTTCAAGAAGTTTCACAGAACATGTAAATGGAATGTTGGAAAGGACAAGAAAAAAAGAGGAAAGTAGAAGATGGGGAACAGAAGAACAAAGATTAAGAAATAGGGGTTTATTTATGGAAGCTTGAGGAACATATGTGGAAGTTTGAGAGTCAAATTTATTTCTCAATTACAATGTGAAGCTAAGCAAACAGCAATTAAGAATGCGTTAAGAATTGTGTTTGCATGCAGATTGAATCAATTTTACAGGTATAAAATTAAGTCAAACAAAGAATAAGAATAAAGCAAACCAACCAGCCTATTTTAAACCATTTAATATTTGCGTAATTTCTTGTATAAAGTAATTACACCTAAAACAAATCTGTTTTGAATATAAATATGAGCTAACAGTCTACATATGTCTTGGCCAAATAGTTTTTCAACAAAAGAATCATGTGAAACCTGGATACTTATTTCGTTCAATGTCAGACAAGAACAGCTTATGCAAAGTGTGAGGTTTATTTTTCAAACTCTGCCACACACACAGATGTCAACACATCACAAAAACAATCACCAGACTGGCCATTTTGAAATGACTTCCAGATGAATGAACTTCAGATATCACAAAACAACAAGAAACAACATGTATTTACACAAACAGTGACAGACAGACAAACAGTATAACCACAGTAATTATTCATGCCCCAGTGCATGCTGGGAGTATCAGCACCATCAGTCCAAGTTTCAAACATTTTAAAACAAAGTTTAAAAATTTGTTTAAAACAAAAAATCTTCCTACCAACAATCTACCTACTGATATTGCTGTTTTTGCTGTGCGTGACTAGTGAAGATTCATGATCAAATTTAATTGGCAAAAGTATGCAGACATCAAAACAACACACTCATTTGCGCTTGTTGAAAGCATTGGCAATAATTGGTCCTCCCTGTGCTGCTAACAGTGATTTGCTGCAATGATTTGCTCCCATTCAAACACAAGAGCATCAGTGAGGTCAGCCACTGATGTTGGGTGCCGGGGCCTGGATTGCAGATGCTGTTCCAAACTATCTCAAAGACGTTCAGGTCTGTGCTATGTGCAACAGCGGGCCTGTTCCCACACTGCGTTGGGTTGGTTCCTAAAAACACACATTTGTGTTGTTGGACCCTTGACTCCTTTATGGTTTTATGGTTACTAAGATCTACCTCTTGTGACAACTTCCTCATGTGAAAACTAGCCCCTATCTCAGCTGTGTCCATTCAGCTGTTGAATTCGATATTTATAGATACAAAAAAATTACACATATTATTTACTTAAAGAGCATTCATTTCTTTATGCTTCATTTGATAAATGCTGAAATTAAATTCTTCAATGTAAAGTTTTCTGCTAGACGTACTGAAGCACATAATCAATTTTTCTTTAGTGTACAAAGCAAAACAGATATAATGTATCAGTGTGTGCAGGGATGTTTAGAAGGTGAAGGGAAGAGAGATAAAGATAATAATGGTAGCTGAGGCATGTGATGAGGGGAGATGAGTGTGTGTGTGTGTGTGTGTGTGTGTGTGTGTGTGTGTGTGTGTGTGTGTGTGTGTGTGTGTGTTTGACAGAAGAGAGAGCTGGAGGGAAGAAAACAGTAAAGCTGAAGATTTAAATTAGAGCAGTAAAAGTAGCAGCAAGGGATGAGTTTATAATCAGTGGTTATATTAGAGATAGATACGCAGTATTAGTGCAGAACTGTATCTCCATAAAGACATTAAAAATCCTTGAAATATCTAAAATAAAGATCTCAGTGTAAGTATTCCCTGACTATGTCAGATTCATAGACTCTGTAACCCGTCAAAACGAGACTTACTACGGCTAAGTCTGTCAAAACGCCATGCTCTCTTTGTACCAGTCAGCGCAGATGCATCCAGCCTCACACAGACTCAACGTACACATCCGAAACGAAACTCTGATGCGCGTAAACACGGACATGAAACAACACAAAACTGAAAAGTTAAGCAATGAGAAAAAACATGTAAAGTATTGCCTCGCCATGACTGCAGATGCGGTGCCCTCTCCATGTCATTTAAATGAATCAACCCTGCGCGTTAATGCCTCACAAGGATAAATAATTCAGCGCGGGCACATGCTGATGGGACGGGCTAATTAAAGAGCAGACTCGCGGTGACAGTTGCCACCTTACAAATTTTCACCACTTAACTCGGATTGTCAAACCCTGCGGTCGTATGCATAACGCGGCGTGACAGCTGTCTCGGAGGCACGGCGTGGCAAATGTCAATCGATGATGGAGGTCCCCGTGCGATCACAACGCGCCCAGCTGTTTGCAATCAAACAACAGCATACCGTGAACGCCGCAACCTGCTTATTAACCTGAGGGGAAAACCATCAGAACATGGTGTTCAGAGGAACTCAAATCTAGTGTTTGTGACAGACGCCCAGAACGTTTAACTGCTTGAGTAATTTGACGGACAGTCTGACGCACACACATACACACATGAACGGACACATGCTTACAAACAGTGCTGCTAAAGTTAAAGGATTTTTAGAGGAGCGTCGGCTGTGTGAGGGAGAAAATGAAACGAGTGTGTGAAATGGACACTGTAAAACATTGTGGTCAGACACCAGTGAGAACAACATGAGCTCATTTCTTCTCAAGGAGACTTCATTATAAGATGACAGTCTTTCCTGACCTTGCGAGGAGATTGTGGACACTGTTGAAACCATAATGCAGTTCAACTCAGTTGACATTTAGTGTAGAACATCCACAGCAGTGCCAAGTATATATCTGATTCTTTTCTCTTTGGGGAGAATGACATTATTAGAAGCACACTGTGACCTGTGGGCATCAAACACAACATGTTCCAGCAAACGCAGGCACAACGGCAAACACCTCTGAGCAGGTGCCCATTCCTCCTGCTGATTTACTTGAAAGCAAACACTGCTCATGTTTATTTATGAGACGCCATTGCAAGGTACTTCAAAGCACTGTCCAGTCAGGAGCTCCCAGGGGCTACGCTTGCAGAACCTGTAAATTACTCCTGCCCCTGCAGAGCCCAAACAAACCTGTACAGTTGCATTAGCTCTCATTGTTTACTGTAGAGCCTTAAAAGAAGTGGAAACTATCACACACTCATGGACCATATTCAAGATCAAACAGCATTCTAGTAATATTCTCCCCCTCCCTGTGACTTTGAAATTGTGAAAGGCCAATTTCCTGTAGGGAAAAAACACAGCGGTGCAATGTACAATGGGAGCTAGGTGAGTTGATTTTGGAATCTCAGTCTGACAGAGAAAGTCAGTTTGTGTAATTTAGCCATTTGGCATTAGACTGGGGTTTCACTCTTTTGTGTTTGTAGTGGTAGTGTTTGTAAAGCCCTTTTCAGACTCACACATAGATCTGATCTCACCATCATCGGGTCATTATGGGTTACAAAAATAGACGGAAGAAATTAAGTCCATAAGCTCTATGGCAACATCTCTAAGATGCATGGAAATACCTACCTGGAAACTACCTGGAAATTTTAGGCACAAAATATGATACAGGCCTGTGAAAAATTTAATGT